>JAODXP020000120.1:158294-312954 GCA_027497455.2 Sardinella longiceps
TTTTTTTTTTTTAACCATGGGTCGTTACGTATTGCTCAAACTTCAAATCTAAAGTAAAGTAGTGCTAAAGTAATAGGATAATTTAAAAAATATAGCCTATATATATTAACCTGTTAAAATGTACCAAAATGCAGGAAAAAACATCTAACTATTCCAAAATTTTCTGGGGGAGTACCCCCAGACCCCCCCAGTAAGTCTACCCTACTTTAACAAATAAATACACCATCTTTGATTCACAACTGCTGGGTAGACCTATTCTGTGACATTAGCAATATGATGTCCATGAAAAAACAAATTCCTCCTCCACCAGTATGACCAGCATTTATAATGAGCCTACTGTAGGCCTACGTCTAACACATTTTAGGCTAATCACCATGAAAATTTGCCAATACTACTTGTGATAAACATGTGATGGCACCTCTGCATACAAGTTTTTACAAACATTATTTAGGTCTTATCAGGGCCGGATTAATGTATGGTTTTTATGGGCGGGGGCCCAGGGTCCATCAATTTCAAGGGGCCCTTTCTGCCCCAGCATTACTTAAGACGAAAATTAATATTGAACAATTATTTATTCTCTTAAAGTTGTCTGAAATATGAGCATAAAGGAACACGTGAATATGAGAATGCAACCTCAGCATGGGACATCAGATAAGATGTGTCTTCCCATCTGAGGGAGTTCCCCCCTCCCAAATGAGTTGGTTTGGTCCGATCGTCTTTTTGGAGCGGTAGAATCAAATAGTCGCTTGACAAGGCTCACGGAGCTCTTCAATCTGGCATGATAGGCTCACGAATTCGAGGTCATTCAAAACATAGGCTACATCATATGATTGACAATGGATTCAACTAAAATATGTTTAGGCTAAGCCTAATCATATGCCATATTAAGTTTGGCTTGTAAATATCTAGATATGCGTGATGATGCTTTTGAGGTTTGATCATTGGCGCACAGCTCTCTCCACTCGCTCACACACTGCTCAAGTTGAATTTGGACTTTGACACTGACAGAATACAGAATAGGCCCATATCCAAAGCCTATAATCAGAAAAAAGATCTGCGCGGTGCGTACACTCGGACATGCTTAAACACAGCCTAAAGAAGGATGTTCGGAAAGTTCTGTTATAGAGATAGCCTATACTGTATATGCGACAGCTACAATGATACAATTATGCAGGACTTAAATCCAACTGCAACGACCAATTTGTCAAATGAGAATGTAAGAATTAAAAACATTATCATGTAGGTTTGAGGGATTCTTTCCCAATAATTTATTTTAAGTAGCCTAAGTTAATAGCGCAATCCCGCGCTATTTCAGACAGAGAGTGATTTCAAAGACAAAAACAAAGCTCCCATACTGCATTCTATTTATTAACTACGAATCTGGAGTGCGTTTCCCAAAAAACTAACGAACGTAGCATTTAACGAAGATCTTACTATGTTGGTTCAAGCTAGCGACTGAACTTATTCCCGCGTGTCCCAAAACGAGATAACTAAGTAAGTACCTCCTTAGTAAGAAGTTGGTTAGTAGGGAAGACGTTAGTCCAAACTATGTCCTTTGCAGATGTTTTCGGAAGTGTCCGGAGAGTTCGTAGGCATTCGTTGCGATTAGGATCATGGGATATCGCCAATGTTACCAAATGTAAAACTAAGGTGTTGTCATTTACAGTTGTGGATAATGTTCACTGTCTTTCCTATTTGCACCGAGTTTTAGAAAAGGAGCAATTTCAATGAGTTTGTGTTGGAATATGTTCAGAAATAAAGCATGGGCTTCGGGGAGGATGTGCAATTGCCAATAACGCCAATGCAAGCTTCACAGTTATTTTAGAAAGTTAAGCATGGGCTATTTGGCCATAATAGTAGTGTTTAATGAGCAACTACACACCATTAGTATTAATAAATTCTAAAAACGTATATTTATATGTATGATTTGAACAATTCTTGATGATGATTTTTTCAATTAGTCAGTGGCATACCTTGCTAAGGCAGTCACGTAGAGTTAGGCACATTACTTGTTTTGTCAGTTCAAGTTCGAATCCAGCCGGGAATGCTGTAATGACGGCTTGATTTTAAATTAGGAATCGTAATATAATGATTTAATTGCATCAAAGTTGTAATTTGAAGTTTCTGCCAGTCAAGAAGACCAATTGTTTTGACAACATGCATTTTACAACGTGTATCCTCTCGTCAGTTAAACACATTTGTATGAGTTAAACCAAAGTCCTCCTATATAAGTGTCTCTGGTTAAACTGAGGTCAATCAAACTGTGATAATTAATTCACGCTGTAGGTGGGAGTAATGCATCAAGTGGTGTCGCGTCAGCAGTATTTCACCCCAAAACAGCCAAAGAAGACATCACGTGGCCATATAACTAAGCTTCTTTGGCTTTAACTTGTACCTTGGAGTGTCAGCTTGAACTAACAAGTTTTACTAACAAGATACTATGCTTAGTCTGGACTATGCTTTTGGGGGACACCAGTGATGAACTAACTATGCTTTGACTAACGACGTTATCACCATAGTTAGTTATATTGTCAACAAAGGAAGCTCGTTAGTCTGGCCGATGGCTTTGGGGAACAGAAACATATTCCAAACTAACTAACAAGCTACCTTAGTTAGCAACTATGCTTTTGGGGGACGGACCCCTGATTGGAGGTTTTCACCTCTAATGTTGGTCAATGATATTTTTTTCTGGATGCTGGTAGACGTCGCGCACACATGACATGAGATCCTCAACGCACCTCCTGCTGCCTTTCATTGTCAACCCATCGGTCCTATATTGACTTGCCTGAAATAACGGTGAAATACCAGTCAAGACCACAAAAATGTATTGTATACCATATAGTGTGCGTGATCGTTCTCACACACAGTGAATCCATGCACGATCCGCACAAGGCCATAGCTCAAAATCTCCTTGCGTTTTGCTTTACATATCGGTCTGCTCACTTGTCCGCCTATTTGCGAACCCACCCGCTTTAAACGAAAATGAAAGCGTTCTAGGAGCAGTTTGTGGTTCATTCTGTCACCGTGAAACGATTCGGAAGCGACAGTCATTCTTAATAATTTCACCAAGCATTACAATTATATGTCAACAAGGGAATAATTGTGATTGCCTTCTTAAAACATTTAGGCTACTGGTTGGAGGAGCTTTTGGAAAGCCACTTCTCACAGCAATGGGAAATAGGTCTCTAGCTATTGGGAGTAGGCCTATACACTTTTTTAAAACGGTATAAATGGTAATGCAAAATTATAAACCATATAGGCCAACTTAGACTAGCCTATATAATAGATATCTGCTGCTTACAATAGTTTTCTGGGTTTTCTCAAGTGCTCACAATAAAATGACAAAATAGAATGTCTCTTAGGTGTCATGGTCCGTGTACTTTTTCGTTCATTCATTATTCTATTTTGGAAGTCGCACAAGAAATGAATAAGGACTCGTTTATGGTGTTTTACGCTTGAATATCACTTATGAAATGGAACCAAGCGCCATGTTTTGATATCTATTAGGCACTGAAAAGGAAACGCTGAATCCTAGAAAAAGAGAAGAGCAATAAAGAAAAACCTCCATCTGAATTGCGTCTTTGGTTTGTTAAGCACCCAGAATTTGGATGACCTGGAAGTAATTCTGGAAATAGGTGGTTGAGTTTTTATTACATGGTTTATTTGGAGGCAAATACAGACTTTGCAAGTTGCAACACTATTCCGGAACGTTGCTACACTTCAAAAGATGTGGTTGATCTGTGATGAGTGTGCGAATAATATTTTGTGACGCTCACAACCTCGTGAGATGGTTCGTATATCCATAGCAAGCAAGCTCCACAAGCAAGTGCATGCAAGCGCCACCACAATAGGGACAGAGGACGGGAAGGGTAGACCAACTGATTGAGAAAGGATTTTGACAGCTCTGATTATCAGCATCTTCCATCAGCTTCGCAACTCATCTCAAGCCTTTACCTGTGTAGTCTACATGTGTCACAGGTAGGGGCCGCCAGAGATGCCACCCTTTACCTCAGCTACCCCGAGGAGCAACCACACCCACCCATAAGGCAGTCAGACCACAGGATATAGTATAAAAATCATAATTTATTAAATAGCCTTAATTAATAGGAAAAAGGGGAAAGGGGGAAAAGGGCTCAGTCCGTTGGCCACTCGGCCTCAGTCCCGAACACTCCAGGGGTAGGGGTTTCCGGCCTCCTATGCGCTCCCCCACTGATCCGCACAGCCAACCTAGTTGGAAACAGGTAGCTTCTCCGGGAATGGTGGACGAGGGGGGGGGGGGGACTGCCGAGGTCCACAGCGTGGTAATGGAATCATGGTGCAACTGGGCCAGTGCCCAGCAACTGAGGGGCCGTTCACTTATCGGGTCTATCCATATCACCAAACCGCTCTCCTATGAAGCCTGTAGAAGACACTGCACGCGTAGCACGACAAGGGAAAGACACTTCAATGATCAGTGATTGGAGCAATTCATTAGACACAGCACTCACATACACAAGAGGCAGGCAGTCACAAGGGGTGATAGGTGAAGAGTCAGTTCGGCACAGGTTGGCACAGTGTAGCGCACACAGGAGGGTCCGGCACAGGTGGGCACAGCGTTGAACAGCACAGGATACTTCGGCACAGGTGGGCACGGCTACTTAAGCAGTGAGTGAGGGACACACACAGTCAACACGGTCGAATACGGCAAAGCCACAAATTACTGACAGTTCATCACATGCACATTAATTGTGGAGCAGGAGGTCACCGCATTATCGAAACAAACATCCGACAGAATCAAAAGGCAGGGCAGCGGCAGAACTGCAGACAATAGTGGAAGTAAAGGAGTTTGTTACTATTGGAGTGAAGCGCTTATCTGGGTTGCGAGGCAAAGTTCTCATCTGATAACCTCCCGTCTTGTGAGGCAGGTCTCCAGCACATGATGCTCAACCACGAGTCTCAATAGTCCAGTTACTTCGTACCACTTCTACCAACTGGTCGGCTTCTCGTCTTTTTCCCAGTCCGCATTCAGCCTCCATGGCCGCCAGGCCGCGCCTGCTTGTTCCTGCCCTGCCCTCTCTGCCAGACACTGGCAAACAGAGCGCTTAAAAACACTTGTTCCTCATGTGCATGCCAATCACAGCCCATTTCCTCCAATTAGCCCACCTGTAGCTCATTATTATGATCATACAGCTGGAAGCTGCCATGTTGTGCATCACTAAAATGGTTCCCCTAGGGAAACTATGACCGCAGCAATTTTTAAAATACGTCACCCGGTGACACATGGCCAAATGGCTTCCCAATGATAATGCCCCAAATATATCAAAGAGAAATGTGTATTACTGTAAACGTGCGTAACACAGTGGTATGAAGAGCGCGCGCTTCAGCTCATTAATAAACTTGCCAGCTAAAGAATACACTCTATTATTTTTCTCAATATGTATCTGGCTCCGGCTACGTCTGGAGCGTCTTTGCATATGCCTCGTATGGTCGCTAGCTAGACCTTTTCTGGTGCGACTCAGGCAGCAAACTTTCCTTCCGGGTAAACGGAAGGGTCAGTCAAATGAATTTCAATAAATGAATAAACAAATATCACACATTGAAAAACGATCAAAAATATTGTAATTTCTTATAATACTATTATGGCATAAGACAACACATGCAACCAAATACAGCCATTTCTGCGTGTATGGCTTTCAACAAGACAAGAAGTTGCACCCTTTTTTCAATTTCATCTTTCATTCCAAAATAGAATAATGAATGAACGAAAAGGTACACGGACCTGGTATATTTATTGGCCTTGAAATTTCAATATTGGATATTAAAAATACGTATATGAAGAGTTCAGATGCAAAACCCCCTAACTCCACTTGACCACTTTTTGAGAAAAAGGCCATTTTGTATCAGGCGTTTACAGTGTATTGATTGTAAACAGATATTTTGGACAAGGCGGGGAGCAGGTTTTATTTCATTTTTTCACAAAACATTTCATTTACATATTCTAGATTTATACAGGATTCACACAATATCATTAACTCAGTTTTCACAAAAATGGTGTTTAGGGGGTTTTGCATCTGAACTCTTCATATACTATCAAGCTATGGGGGACCCATCGAAAAAATGTGCCCAGGGTCCTTTGACATGTTAATCCGGCCCTGGGTCTTATGAAGTGACAACATTACGGGGGCTGCATGTCAGTGCTTGTGGTTGGATCGATTTCATAGCTGGTTGTTTTGATTAAAAATGCGTAAATCTAAGCATTGGAAAGCATGATGTTCAAACCAGCCACTATCAACTCTGGGGGCTGAGCCCCCCTAAAGTTCAGAACCTAGAATCGCCCCTGGGTTATACTGAGGTGACAATAAAATAAACAGACATGGTATTGGAGCAATTGGTGCAGGAAAATGGAGGTAAAACTTCCTGACTCTTAGCATCCAATTGCTGCGTTCGGAAAGGCATACTACGTGCTATATACTGCATACTGCTTCAGCAGGCATGGACTGGCCATAGGGCATACAGGGCAATGCCCGGTGGGCCGACGGTCATTTTTGGGCCGGAGCTGTCATTTACTCTTTTTCATGAAGGAAATTACATGTAAATCTCTCATATTCATGCAATATGTCCAACTTACAGTGTTACTTTAGCTAGCCACAATGTTGTTATTATTGAATAAAATGATGATGGGCCACCATGGCTGAAAATGCCCGGGCCATTTTTTGTTCCCAGTCCGGCCCTGTGCTTCAGTATATACTGCGTACTGGTGGATGCTACACCCACCATAGTATACAGTGTAGTAAGCCAAAAGTGATATTTTTCTTTAATATGCTACACAACCATGTGACCAAGAAAGACCTATACTATCTGCTTTAAACTCACGTTAGAGGCTTGCTTCCCGCACTAGCTCGCTTCCCTCAATTGAAGTTAATGGTTAGCAATCAAGCTAACGTCTTTGGCAGGCATTTGAATGTAAAGCCATGCACAGTTGCTCAAATGCTAACCCAAACAAAATTATCTCTCTTACAAACGAACGAAGCACAACTACAACAGTCATATGTCCACACATTGTGACAGTCACTCAAGTTTCAGCAAAACCACCACTACTGTCCGCCATTGCCAAGCCTGAAGTCCCGTGAGGGGAAAGATCGCGGGAATTGCGAGAATGCGTTGAATTATGGGATGAAAGTATCCGAGTAGTGCACCTCTTGTATACTGGCGATTTGGCCGCCATCAGTATGCCATCAGTATAACATCCGGAAAACTTTTGCATACTGGTAATATCATATTTTCCACATACTGCATACGACATACTACTTCATGCCAGGATCAGTATACCAGTATTACCCAGTACGCATTTTCGAACACGGCAAATATGTGATGTCAGGGTAAAGGGGTGTGACGTGATGTAGGTGGAGGGGAAGTGAGTTCAGTTCAGAGAGGGGTGGGTGACATTTTCTGATGTTTTTTGTAGACAGTGTGTCCTGAAGACATCTTCCATAGGAGCTGTCAGATTATTTTATGGGATGTTTTAATGAGCCCTCTAGAGTGTTTTATTTTTTATTTTTATTTTTATTTTTTTAATCAGAGAAAAGCACCACCCTTCACCCCTACCATGTATCTTATGATCCTCCTCGTCCACATCTTCACATTCACTAGACATCTGCAACACATGGACGTCGTTAGGTCCATTTTGGGGGGGCTCAAGCCCCCCAAAAATTCCCCCAAGCCACCCTAACGCTGGGCAGATGATTTTCATTGTATGTAAATTACATCAATTCTTAGCGGTTATATTACTCGCGGAGTTAACGTCAGATACGCGATCTCTGGACAACATCGGATTCAGTAAGCTCCAAGCTTTCCAATGGTACCACTAATTGCTTTGATAAACGGTCGACGAGAAAGTCCACTTTAAGTACATGTGAAATTTCTTGAACTCTCCAGCTCTGCCTGCATCCACTGAGAGCATTTTTTTCTTGTTGCAACTGATGACAAACTATGCTTCAAATTGAGCAGGAAAAATAGTCTTATCTGAAGTTTGGTAGGCTATAGTCTGATCCAGCAAATTTCTAGGCAACATATTCTCCAAAAGATAAAACCATGAAATATAATTTAGCCTGTAGTGTATGCCAAATTAGTTTGTCCTACATGCATTGATGGACATATTTATTTGCTATAGCCTAGCATATATTTTAGCTATTGTTTGCTCATTTTGCAGAATAAATGTTTGAGAAACTTTCACATTTGACTGTATCGTCAGATTTCCCTAGGATTTGAACTAAGCTAGTTGTTACAGTGCATTAGACTGAAATAAATATGCAGCTATATTTAGAATAGAAGAGCCTAGTTAATTTACACCAGTCATTGATGGAGATATTTGCAAACATCTCTCTTAACAAACCAGTCTGATGAATTGATTAAGACTAATTTTGTTAATAAAAATAGTCTAAGATATGAGATATTCTGATAAATGTCCTTCAAGTAATAAATAGTTGGCAAAAATTTTCGGCGTGCGCTATGTGCGCGCATCACTACTATACCCCTCTGGGGCTAAGCCCCCCTTGACTCTTGATCCTAGTGACGTCCATGCTGCAACATCACAAAATGTAAAATGTAATACTGGGAGGCATACTGCTTCACACCCTGTCTGGACAACCACCATATACACAAGCTGTAGTTCACAAAATTTCCATGTGTCATTTGATTTGACCACTTGACTTGTAGGACATTTCACAGTAAATTTTCAAAGACAATATGCATTGAACCCTATGCATTGTAACTCTCAAAAAGAAATATTTAAACACCGTCCTCGTAGTTGTTAGTCAGTTCCATTTATCCTCACATTCACAAGATGTCAGTAAAATCACAAAATGTAACTCACTGGTAGTCCTGCTGCTTCGCTCCCTGTCTGTGCTGTAAGGCAGCGGGGCTTGACGGCGCAGGCGTGTGTCTTCAGCCCAAGAGGCCAAAACCACTATTCTGAACCAACGGCGGAGACGGACAGCGGTGAAGGTCTTTGCGTACCATTCCTGGCGCGAGACGTTCAAAAGCTAGGCTGAAAATAGTTGAGAGAACCCCAGTAAAACCCAATGAATCTGTCACCACAAATTAAGATGGAACACACCCAGCATTGTGCATAGGATGCATCAAATAGCTTTGGCAGGCTGACCTATAGGCATTTATCTGGAGGCCTGCAAGCTTGTGAGATGAATGCCTCTCCTGGCTTTTAAGATAGCGTTCGCCTATAGGGATAGTATTACGAGCTCGGAAGCCTCCCCGGCCGACTTTTTCGGGAGATCCACAACCAATATGGACTAGTCAGACCAATGTTCAGCTAGCTATAATATTACTGATACGGACTACTAAAATGACAAACACCAGTTTCGGATGCAGCTCTGAGAGTAGAGGGTTCAGGGTACTCCCAGAGCAGAATGTCCTATAGATCATCTGTCAATTAATTCGTCCAACTCTGCACATTATAATGTATCAGCTCTACTATAACTACAACTAACACCCAGATGATTAGTTCGGCGGCAACAAATCTAATCCTAGCCATAATTGGTGCAATACCATTACCTATGACTACACATCGTTTGTAATTCGGCAGAGACTACGCAGGTCAGACCCTTTTTACAATTTGTTTGTCAGAATGAGTTACATATCCAGTTACATATCAAAAAACCCATAGACTATCAAATGAATAATGCACAACTACAAGAGGCAAGGGGAAGACCTGAGAAAACCTTACAAACAAGCAGAGAGTTACATACCAGCTCAGAAGGCAGCTACGTACACACAAGCCTGTGTGCACGGGAGATTCGAGTACTAAACAGGGGTCACATTGACTTTTATACACATTCTTACAATTGTACCAAAGTGGCGATGAGTTGCTTTGATCAGGATCACATGCTGAGTCATGGGATCAGAGGACTGAGACCATGGACACATTGACTTTGAAGAAATCAAGATGAGCGACATCATATCACAATAGGGTGTGATTAATTCAATCAACAAACACAAAGCATTTCCTATTTCCTATGACACTTTATCATATGGGGATGCATCCGCTTACAGTACAACCACCCTCAAATCCACAAACTTCAGTTCACAAAACTTCCATATGTGCAGTATTTCATATACATAAGATGAACATGATGATGTATGTTGTGGTGTAATGTTGCCCCAAACCACCAAAACACACAGTATCCTATATTTCCATTACATATTCCCACCTGTCTGTAACTTCTGCAGATTCTGTAGATTCTGCAGATCTCACTCCTCTGCAGAGTGTGTGTGGTGTTTTACTACAGAATGTGATGTTGGAAATCTTGCCTGTAAAACAAATTCTATTCCTGTTCTTTTCACAGCTTGGCATTCTGCAGTATTACAGAGGAATGCTTCAGGTCTTTATCAGCAGCACTGAGATCAAACCCGTCACACCTGAGAAAGCTAAATCTGCAGGGGAATAAAGTAGGAGACTCAGAGATGAAGCATATTTGTTCTCTTCTAGTGGATCCCAACTGTAAACTAGAGAGCCTAAGGTCAGTATCACAAGACTAGCCACTTACATTAGTTGCTGTCTGTGAATTTGGCAAGGCATGGCAATTACTTCCTAACACAATGCATTAGTATTCTCACAAAGAAATGTTGGTAACACTTTGCGGTAAGGGTACATGAATTATCATGAATTCATGCATGATTTCATTCGTGATTCATGCATTACTTCATCTCTGAATATCTAATGACTCATCAGGTATTAGCATGAATTCATTGTTTATCATTAATGACCTCCTGCTGAAATAGCAGATGATCTTAAGCATTAATTACTCTGGGTACATCATCATGAGTCATGACTAATCACACATGATCATGATGTTTTTGTTCAAAAGAATTTGATATAATTTGACATAATAAAAGTACTTATTTAGCCTACTTTGGCCTACTTCCTCATATCAATCCCATACGTCAACTAAATTTTACCAATTTAACCATGTCAACACTTTAGTTGAGGGGGCACAAACTTGAAGAATTCATCATGATCATGCTAATTAATCATGACTCATGATGATGTACCCAGAGTAACTAATACTTAAGATCATGTACTATTTCAGCAGGAGGTCATTAATGACAAACAATGAATTCATGTTAATTCCTGATAACTCATTAGACTTTCAGATATGAAGTAATGCATGAATCATGGATTTATCATGAATAATTTCATGCATGAATTCATGATAATTCATGTACCCTTACCGTAAAGTGTTACCGAAATGTTTTCCAAGAGACCTTATAGTCGTTAGCAATTTTAACCAACAAAAATACAAAATAAACATTTTAACAAACCCGAGGCATGATTTCCTTTTAAGGTTAAAGCATATTTTTTGAAATGCTCATCTTGCCAACCCTCATTTGTCACGGACCCTAATAACTCTCAAATAGAGTAGGTTATCTATGTGCAACCTATTGTATTAGATCCTTTCCATTTAGTCATTGATGTCTGTTTTCCTCCTAAGGCTCAGTAACTGTAGTCTCACTGAGAGGAGCTGTAGAGGTCTGGGATCTGTCCTCAGCAAAACATCCTCAAATCTGAAAGATCTGGACCTCAGTGACAACAGTATTGGAGATGTAGGGGTGCAAAAACTCTGTAGTGGACTGAAGAGTCCAAACTGTTCATTGGGGACACTCAAGTAAGACATTTTGGTTCTTTAGTAATCATTCCTATGGGTTAACTTCTGCTTTCTTGTCTTCTTTTTTTTTCAAACGCTTAATTCCACTTCATGACTCTGGTCTGCGGAAAAAAGGTCATGCAGTAAAAAACACAATTGACAGTCTAAAGAAACTCTTCGACTAAGAACTCGCAAAGAACAGAATAGAATTTCAAATTCATTAAACCACAAGAACACAACAATGTGAAGGTCAGACCGAAGGATTACACTTCACGCACCTATAGGGAGGCAACCATGTATCTGTGCCCCTTCTCCCTCCTCTGTGTGAAATTTCAATAAACTTCCTTATCATGAAGTTCTCATATGACCCTGACAAGATGCTGCCAATATCAGCTAGCTGTCCATATGGCTCATATCCGAGACTGCTACAGGTTTAGACTTTAAATTGCTAGTTAAATTGCTAGCCCTTCCTCAATTGTACAACCACTGTAATTGTTTGAGAACATTTTGGGAGAAAATAGCCACTAACAATAAGCATTGCATTTAGTTTGCCTTGATAAAATGATGATGTTACTACAGGTTGTCAGACTGTGGTGTCACAGAGAAGGGCTATGCTATTCTGGCTTCAGCCCTGAAGTTAAATCCCAGTCATCTCAGAGAGCTGGATCTCAGAGGAAATAATCCAGGAACATCCGGAGTCAAAGTGCTCTTAGACCTGAATGAGGACCCACGGTGTATATTGAGAAATATCAAGTAAGTGTGAGTGAAGAGATGCTGTCTCAAGGTGAAGGATGTATAAGAGTCAAGATGCTTTTTTTTGCGTTTTTTTTGCCAGTATGATCAGACGTCTGGAATTTGTTTTAGTGTGTCACCCCAACATACTGTGAGACAACATAAGACAATACGCTATAAAAACTAGACACAGACAGGTCATGTAAAAATATAAGAAAAGCACACATAAAACAACAATCCCTACCGATCTATCAGAGGAGTACATAGGCCCAGGGTGCGATTTGTGAAAAAAACAGAGGGGGGGATGTTTCTGAAACAACTAGATGACCCCCCCCCCCCGCCACACACAAAAAAAAACAATACAAAATATTCTGCTTATCCATTTATTAAAACAATCTACAGCGCAGTGTCTACCAGATGCCTCTGAAGTAGACTGCTGCATCTAGAGCGCAATCCTGACAAATTACATTTTTCACAAAATTTAGAAACTCTCTCGTTCAGACCCTCCTGCTGCTTGCGGTGTGTTTAATATTTAATTAAAGTGCTGCAGATTGTTTAATGTAGCCGATAATAGCCAAATTACTTTGATAGCTCAGAGATATGTTGACCCAACCCAAGACATTCGTTGGATCCGACGGTACGCGCGGTAGTGCGCTGGAAACGTTAACCTAATGTTTTTTTTTTTTTGCAACTGTGAGGAAAGCCAGGGCATTGAGCATAAAAAATAGCCAATGCAAATAGGACCAACTAGGCCTTCCTACTTAATATATTGTTTGAGCATTTTGCCTAGATTATGCAATTTATTGGTCATTTTCTACAACTGGCTGATTTATTTAAAACGTGTTCTCATCCCCGCAATTCGGATATTTTGCCCGATACGTTGACATTACACACATTTCATATCAAACTTAAATTGTGCCTTTGCGAAGCAGTTTGTTTTCCTTTGCACAAAGTTGTTCAAACAATGTGATAACATTATGAAGTTTCCTTTCGTTTTCCTTCTCGTCTATAGCTTTAGTCTTTCCAGTGAGAAAAAAACACCTGTGCTTATAGGATAAAGTTCAAGACAAAGTGAGCCAGGAGTTGTCATGCACACAATTCAGGACACAGGACGCAATTTTTTTAATTTTATAATTAGCTGCACACTAGATGTTTGTTAGTCACATTGCTTGCATTCTGTCACGAGATATCAAGGGGGGAAAAATGTTATCCCCACCGGAGATAAAATTATTCAAGCAGAGGCAGGGATACCAAAACCAGAGGTACGGAAATCCGACCCATCCCCCCCACCAAATCGCACCCTGCATCGGCCTACATAAGAAATAAATGCAGAGATATAGGAGGAATGTTGAGAGTTGAGGGTTCTCACTGCTGAATATATATGCCTTTGACTGATGGTAGAGGGCTGATATGGTTAAGGCTTTTAGAGTATTAAAATCAAATCAAATTTTATGTCACATACAATTATACTGTACATAGTAAAAACTGAAGTGAAATGCTTGGTCCACTGATTCCAATAACTGTGTGCTTCAATGTAAAAACAAAAATCATAATAAATATGAAAAAATAATTTAAGTATACAAGAATTGCTGTAAGGCTATGCTTTGTGATCGTCATTCAAAGTCTGAATGGCTTGAGGATAGAAACTTTTCCTCAATCTCTCTGTTCTGACTTTCACAGAGGTGGAAAAAGTACAGAAAAATTGTAACTAAGTAAAAGTATCTTTACTTTGCTTAAATTCTACTCAAGTAAAAGTAAAAGTAACCAACAAAAAATCTACTCAAGTAAAAGTAAAAATTACTTCATTTAAAATTTACTTAAAGTACAAGTTACTTAGTTACTTTCAATTATTTGATATACCGGTATATTAAAAAAAAATCATAATCAAAAGCAATGCTAGGGTGTTGCTTGGTTGTTTTAGCAACCCCAAGAATTCATAAACCACCTGCTCAGTAACCACAATCAAACTTGTTGTTATGAATGAATGAATGAATGAATGAATGTTTGGTCATTGACATTACAGTAACCAAAGGGTAGTGGCTGTGTAAAGCCAACCTTCTCACATTTCTAAAAAGCAAATGTGTACGTACAGTATTATTTACAAGTAATACAACAGCTACTGTAGATGGCATGACTGAGAGAGCACTTACATTGGCCTACATGCCAATCACAATTCATAAGGTTTTCTGTTTTTTAGATAAGAAATGTATTCAATCCTAGAAGTTGTAGGTTAGGTATCAAACTTTAATCTCATTCTGACCAGGCAACCGATCCAGATAACAGTGACAGTAATCAGCCCAGCCAGTTCACATCTTATGGCGTGATTTGTTAATTTTGGCGTCTTGAGAGTGCTAGAATAAGGTAGCCGACTAGCTTTGAGATTTTACATATTGATGGTATTGGGGGCTACCCAAACCCTGGCTAGACTAAAATTGACCTGGACTGAATCAATGGTAATACTGGCTGACAAGATTCCTTGGCCAAGGATTTCCTTTGCTTTTGAATTAAATCACTTCCACAGGTTGCTTATTTACAAGCAGGGTCAGCTTTAAGCTACAGTAAATAGTCTGTATTAACTTTCGGTTCAAGCCAAATGTTTTTTTCATCACTTTGATTTTTTTACTCAGTACTCAGGGAGGTTTCAAAAAAATAGTGAAGTACAAAGTACAATACTTGCCTCAAAATATACTCAAGTAAAAGTAAAATTACCTATTTAAAAAATACTTAAAAATTACGAATTACTCAAAAAAGCTACTTAATTACAGTAATTTGAGTAAATGTAATTAGTTACTTTCCACCTCTGGACTTTCATACACCTGTAACGCTTCCCAGACCTCAGCAGAGAAGAGGCTATGGTTTGGATGGCTGGAGTCCTTTATTATCTTCTTTGCTCTGGACCTATATCTCCTAGCATAGATGGTATCAAGGTTAGGTAGTGTAGTTCTTATGGAGCGTTCTGCTGATCTCACCACCCTTTGTAGAGCTTTACGTTCTTGCTGTGTGCTGTTTCCATACCAAGCAGTCAATTTCCCTGTAAGCGGCCATTCACACTGAACGTGTTTTTCCGCATGTAAAACGCGTGTGTTCTGAAAATGTGAGTGACAAAAACATACGAGGTCGAAAGCGATAAATCTACGTCTTGTTGCTATGACCGCTACCTGACTTAGCTATGACTGGCAGCTAGGCAACGGGCCCATTTTTGAAGAAAATGCAACCTCAAAAGTTAAACTATTTTCAACTTTGAGCGCTTGCGTTTTTTAGTCGCTTGCGTTTTTACTAACGCTTTTTTTAAGCGAGGCGCGTAGCAATAGTCAAGTCGCATCGTTCCATAGGGACACAATTGAAATCGAGTGCCTGGAGGAGAAAAAAGCGTGTCAGTGTGAACGGCCGCTAAGAATGCTTTTAATAGTGGCCCTGTAGAGATGAAAAGAAGTAAAAAGGAAAGCAGTAGCTGTGCTCTTTCTTAATGTTTATTCTTGATTGGACTGGAGTAAGGAAGCATTATGACACTAAAATAAAAGCATTTTTATGTACAGTAAAATGTTATTCAGTGTAGGACTGATTTGAAAATAATATTACATTCAATATTCATTTTACACAATAAATGAAATGTCATGTCATTGAGTCATTGCCTTTGTCTAAGACACATAAGACACCCAAATATATTTACATGGACAATGTAAAATGGCACATTTGAGTTATTGTCAAGGTGCAAAACAATCCTAACAATGTCAAATTGTAACTAAAGTAAGTTTGTTTCAGTATTTATGTGCTCTGAAGTAATATTTCTGTCAATATTTTTAAGTCATATTTCAGTCAATATTTCTGATAGCACATGAGACACATTGTGTTCCTTTCTCCTCTGCAGGTTCCTTAAAAGTGTTGCTGCTGAGGGAGCCTGTGCTGCTGTGATATCAGCTGTGGGTTCAAACCCCTTACTCATGACTGAGCTGAATCTGTGTAAATTAATACCAAAACACTTGGGAGTGACTCAGCTGTGTGATTTACTGGAGGATTCTCACTGCAGACCGCAGGCACTGAGGTCAGTGAATTATGTCACGGTCATTTTAATTTTAATTAGCCATGTACTTTTTCGTTCATTCATTCTATTTTGGAATGAAAGATGAAATTGAAAAAAGGGTGCAACTTCTTGTCTTGTTTAAAGCCATACACGCAGAAATGGCTATATTTGGTTTTTTGCATGTGTTGTCTCATGCCATAATAGTATTATAAGAAATTACAACATTTTTGATCGTTTTTCAATGTGTGACATTTGTTTATTCATTTATTGAAATTCATTTGACTGACCCTTCCGTTTACCCGGAAGGAAAGTTTGCAGCCTGAGTCGAACCAGAAAAGGTCTAGCTAGGGACAATACGAGGCATACGCAAAGACGCTCCAGACATAGCCGGAGCCAAAGACATATTGAGGAAAATAATAGAGTGTATTCTTTAGCTGGCAAGTTTATTAATGAGCTGAAGCACGCGCTCTTGCTCTTCATACCACTGTGTTACGCACGTTTAATACACATTTCTCTTTGATATGTTTGGGGCATTATCATTGGGAAGCCATTTGTCCATAGACTACACAGGTAAAGGCTTGAGATGAGCTGCGAAGCTGATGGAAGATGCTGATAATCAGAGCTGTCAAAATCCTTTCTCAATCACAGTTGGTCTACCCTTCCCGTCCTCTGTCCCTACTCAATAGGGAGTTTAAGCAAGCACGGTTTTCCACGACGGCGACGGCCGCCGGAAATCAATCTGCGCTCCACTGATCGAGACTTCAGCCGTACTGCCGGCTCTGTTTGTCGTAGTGAGATGATCTGCAACGTGGAAAGAAGCAATCTCCTGTATTCTCGACTACAAGAGGTTCTTGAATGATCTATAGTGCGCGAATTATAATTATAAACCACAAAAAAGATAATAAATAATAGTTTCCTTCTTTCATTACGTTTTAGAGCATAATATTTAATTTCAAAAGTCTGTTAATCTAAGCAAACATTATACATAAGGCAAAATTGATAGTTTTTTTTTTCCAAAAGAGAAACACATTTTTGCATTTAATCACCTCTAGCTCTCTTGAAAGACATTTTGGGAAGAAAGGAGAGCGCACGGGATGCACCTTTATTCCATTCATTTTAATCTGTCATCTGTCACATGGTAGATGTAAACATCAGCTCAGTACCAGGTGTGTTAATCAGAGAGCTCTTGCCGTAGCAGCACAGCTTGCTTAAAGATTACTATGGATTCGACGGTGACTGAAACCAGTGAGAGGAGGGATCAATTTCCGGAATTACTTCCAGGTCATCCTAATTCTGGGTGCTTAACAAACCAAAGACGCAATTCAGATGGAGTTTTTTCTTTATTGCTCTTCTCTTTTTTTCTAGGATTCAGCGTTTCATTTTCAGTTCCTAAAAGATATAAAAACATGGCGACAAGTGATATTCAAGCGTAAAACACATAAACATAAACAAGTCCTTATTCATTTCTCGTGCGACTTCCAAAATAGAATAATGAATGAACGAAAGAGTACACGGACCCTTACCTCACTCACGTCAGATGTAGCGCTACGCGCGTTCATCTGATATTCAGCGATAGACGAATTATTTCAGGAGCCAGAAATCCTTGAATCTAACTGGGCAAACGGCTTGTCCATCAATTTAATTGACGTACACTGCAGCCAACCACATCGAAACCAACCGAAGACGCTCGTTACATTTGTTGGATTGGTTGGATTCAAAACATTTGCTTCTTCGCTACGTCACACCCTCTACAGCAGCCAGCGGCCCTGTTTGGTCCGGTTAGAGAATAATGGCTTGAAATCTCTCTGATGGGCTTCAACATCAGATCGTTGCGCGGAAGTGCCTTACGAAAGTTACGTAGCGCATGATCTGACGTGAGTGAGGTAACACGGACCCAGCTTCATAGTTGTTAGTAATTTTCATTCATCCTCACATTCACTAGATGGCAGCAAAAGCCCAACATGTAACTCACTGGTAGTCACATACTGTTTGTACAACCACCCTAATATCCACAAACTTTAGTTCACAAAACTTTCATATGCTCTATACATGTGATGAACATGAGGATGTACAGTATGTTCTGGTATAATGTCGCCCCAAACAACCAAAACACACAGTAGCCTACTGTATATTTCCATTATATATTCCCACCTGACTGTAAATGGATTCTGCAAATCTCACTCCTCTGCAGAGTGTGTGTGGTGTTTTATTACACACTGATATGACATATGTCTGGTTTGGAACAGAATGTGATGTTGGAAATCACATTTTGACTATAAATAAATAAAGACTATATTTCCCTTTCCTTCTCACAGCTTGGCAAACTGCAGTATTACAGAGGAAGGCTTCAGGTCTTTATTAGCAGCACTGAGATCAAACCCATCACATCTGAGAGAGCTGAGTCTGCAGGGGAATAAAGTAGGAGACTCAGAGATGAAACATATTTGTTCTCTTCTAGTGGATCCCAAATGTAAACTAGAGAACCTAGAGTGAGTATCACAAGACCAACCACTCAGTCTCTGTCTCTGACAGTGGCAGTGAAAAATAGCCATGCTCCCTCACACACAGACATACACGTGTGAATGGCATGCAACATGTAATATTAGATATATAAACAATGTCTTTCTCTAATGCAAAAAATATGTTCCTTTTGGTACTATTATTTACACTCTCTCCAATTTCAGAAGTGGTGTATTTTTATCTCCCATGTCTAACATGCACAGATGGAACATCAAGTGGAATCTGCTCCCCTCCTAGTCCTCATGTATGTCTCCATGGTGATCTAATAATCTGATTCTTTTCTTTCTCTCTACAGCCTGAATCACTGCAATATTACAGAAGAAGGCTTCAGGTCTTTAGCAGCAGCACTGAGATCAAAGCCATCAAGTCTCAGTAAACTTTGGCTGTGGGGTAATCAACCTGGACCCTCAACACTGCAGCTCTTCTCTGAACTTCAGAAACATGATAACTGTAAACATGTCCAAATACATGGACTTAAATGATTCCATTCACATTTTATTCTAGCCTGGATCACCAAACGCCTTTAAATAATTTCACTTCATGCAAAGTATCTGAAATGCCTTAATATTACTTCCTTGAGGGCAGATACTTTAAAAAAAAAGATATTGCCATGCCAGAGCCCTCATTTTGTTTTGTCTAATTGTATTCCACATGGACAGGAAATACATTATATATTTGGCAGTGACAAATAAGGAATTAAATGCACAGACTGTATTTGACAATAATCACAATCATTTCACTCGTACAGTAGCTTGCTGTTGAAACTTGTGCTGGATGTTTTGAAGAATTATTGTTATTCTCATTTATACTGTATACTATGGGGTGCAATATGGGTCCCCTATTAGTAAATTTATGTGCAAATAATAAAATAATGTTAAGTAGCATCTTTGTAAATAGTGATATCATGTGTATGTATATATGTATGTATGTACAGGTGCTGGTCATAAAATTAAAATATCATGAAAAAAGTTGATTTATTTCAGTAATTCTATTGAAAAAATTTAACTAGCATTATGTATACATCCATTCCACATAGATGGATGTATTTCAAGTGTTTGTTTCTTTTAATTTGATGATTATAATGGAAAAATAGTGGAAAAACCCAACTTCAGTATCTCAGAAAATTAGAATATCACTTAAGACCAATACAAAAACAGCATTTTTAGAAAGTTTAGTCAACTGAAAAGTGTGATCATGAAAAGTATGATCATGTACAGCACTCAGTACGTAGTTGGAGCTCCTTTTGCGTAAATTACGGCAGCAATGTGGCATGGCATGGAGTCGATCAGTCAGTGGCACTGCTCAGGTGGTACGAGAGCCCTGGTTGCTCTGATAGTGGCCTTCAGCTTTTCTGCATTGTTGGTTCTGGTGTATCACATCTTCCTCTTGACAATACCCCATAGATTTTCTATGGGCTTATGGTCAGGTGGGTTTATGGGCCAGTTAAGAACAGGGATACCATGGTCCTTAAACCAGGTACTGGTAGCTTTGGCACTGTGTGGAGGCACCAGGTCTTGTTGGAAAATGAAATCTGCTTCTCCATACAGTTGGCCAACAGCAGGAAGCATGAAATGATCTAAAAAGTTAGTATAACCTGAAGGTAATATCCATGATCAAAATCACTTTACTGAGGAAATATTTCAGTTGAAGTGAAGATTTCATCAAGACAAGACTTTGGCCCTGTCCCATTTCCACCACTTCCACTCATTTCTGGCCCTAACACTCGGTTTTGCACGTTCACGTATAAGTCTAGTGTGTGCCTTTCAGCCCTTCAAATCGCCCCTTCAAAAGGAGGGAGGTCAGGTGCTCTGAATGAAGTGAAGATGAAATTACCCACGATTTTTTGCAAACTCAATCAGCTAAACAAAAAGATGGCGTGTCGGTACATGATCTGTGTCCCAGTTCTGTCAGCTCTAGATCTTCAAAAATATAGCTACACTATTGCAATTAAGCATGTATATTTTTTAATGTCGGGATATCTTAGTTTGATGTAAATTCAGTTGAATTCCGCACTGCTGTGTTAAAACATGACTGTTAAAAAAATCGATATTTTCAAAGTGCATCTCATGTGGGTGGTTTTCTCAATGATAATTTATGGATGACGGTTTAGAGCCTTATATCCCTTCAGTCTAAACGATAGACGTGTAGAACAGGTGAAGGCGTTGTTACGCTAAGTGCTGTCCCTTTTAGAAGGGGAATATCTAGCTTGGCACGCCCTACCTGTGACGTAACACTTTCAGTGTTGCTGTCGCTGGCCTGGCCAGCTGCTGATCGGGCAGGACTTCTGAGTTCCACAAAAGTGTGGAACTCCCCCCACCTTGATCGGGAACCAATCAACTTTGAGCAGCTCCAACGGCTCAGTTCTGTTTAAGCAATTCCCTTTGCGTCACATACTGTACGTCAGAGGAAAGAGTGGTGTAATTGGTTTTGCTTCAGCATTTACTAACATCGACCAGCAGCAAACAAGGCATTTCAGGGAGGTGGGTCGACCATGCGCTTTGAGAAAGTTTGTCATACGGGCTCTTGGTCAGACCAAAGTCTCGCCGAGCTTTGAAAGTTGATGGCAATCAGACTATATCTGCACTTCTCACTACACAATCGAGGGGTGTCTCACTTATGAGGGCACTCGAAAACAAGTGCTAGTGTAAGGGAAGAGAAATGGGAATGGGCCTTAAAACTTCTAGATTAGCTACTGTATTTTTTCAGAGATTAAATGATTTAGCACAATCATTAGCCTTCTTGCCATCTCAACAAGGGAGTAATTGTGTTATATTGTATTTCATTTTAATTCTTAACAATAAAAAAACTGTATATACTAATATTAAAATTCATTAATAATCTACAACAGCGGAACAAAATGGATGTATGAAGTGAGCTGAAATGAAAGGATTAGGCAAATTAGTGTGAGCTGTTATGGAAAACACTACGGACCTTTAAACTGCATGTTATCTGATATGTTGTAAGTGTAACTGGGTGGTATAGGGAAAGGCCAAAAGGCCAATCACCATAGCCAGACTACGCCAGGGAATCTTTAAGAGAAGATGACAACTACATTAGTAACAGGACACTCAGGTTCGAATAAACACTAGAGGCATGAATTCCAAAATAAAATAAAATATTTTAACAGAAATGTAAAAAAGCTACAGACAACTTTGTAGGAGAGAACTCCGTTAGAGCTTTATTGAACAAGTGTGTCCAATGTACATCGCCTGGCAATATATATAGACACCTGGGATCGCCACCTGGTGGCGCTTCTAATTGTGGCAGAGTGATTTAAAGTGAAGGCATCACAATTCTACATCCCCTTTCTTTCAGATAAGCATAACACAAAACACTGCACACAGAGTTTAGAACATGTGTGACAAATACTGGAGGTACTATACTTAAAATGACTTGGTAACTACTGAGCCTAAGGGCCAATCAGAAAAACATAAAGCACTAATAATAACCTGCATTCAGTAACCGGGAAATAAAGAAACAGCACACAAAAAATCACAATAATCAGGATAGGGAAGGTTATTCAGTGACATAGTCCTGATATCTCTGACTGGGTTGACTGACTCTTCCTGCACGTGTCACCACTGGTTGCCTGCCAGATGAATCACCCACAGGAACAGTCTGGGGGGCATGAGGTGGCGCAGGTGGCGGTGCACCATTGTGGTCAGTGTCAGGAGGTGCTGCAGAGGGCATTAGTGGCATGTCATCTTCTGTGATGGTTTGTGTCGGTTCATCAACCCGAAGGAGATGTCTTCTGTTTCTGACGTACGTGGCACCTTGTGATGTTATGATGTAGCTGTTGGGTTGTGGAGCTGGGCCCTGCACTCTTGCCAGGCGGTCAAAACCACGTGCAGTCTGCATCCTGACTGTTTGGCCTGCGTTTAAAGCAGGGAGGCGCTGAGCTGTGCGGTCATAATATGCTTTCCCCCTCATTCTGTGTTTTGTGATGGTGGCAGTGACATTTGTCTGGACAACTGGCTGCAACATTGCTTTAGTGGCTGGCAAGAAGGTTCTGGTTCTCCTTGATAGGAGACACTGAGCAGGAGATGGAAGTCCAGCACGAGGGATGTTGCGAGCATGTAGGAGGGCTGCTTGAATGTCTGTGCGATCACGATGGCATTTCTCCAGCAGGTGCTTAGCTGATCTGACCCCGCGCTCAGCTAGGCCATTGGACTGCTGATAATGTGGGCTACTGCGGATGTGTTTAAAGTCCCAATCATGTGCAAAGTCCATGAAGTCCTGGCCCGTGAACTGGGTCCCATTGTCAGTCATGAGAGTGTCAGGGACTCCGTGCGTTGCGAAGTGCCGCTTTAATTTTGCAATGACTGTGGTGCTTTTCATGTTTGGTAAGTAGTCTAGCTCATACCACCCTGAGTACGAGTCCACTAGTACCAAATGCATTTTGTCCTGCCATTCAAATATGTCAGCTGCAGTGAATGACCACGGCAACTCAGGAATGTCGTGGAGGAGCATAGGTTCCTTTGCGTGGTGGGGTGTCAGAGCATTGCAGGCAGCGCAGTGAGATACTTCTCTCTCAATGTCTACATACATTGAAGGCCAATACATTGTCTCTCTGGCCCTGCGCTTACTGGCTTCAACTCCAGGGTGGCCCTGGTGTAGCTGTGTGATATAAAACCTCTGTAGCACTGCAGGTATTATGAGCCGTTGTCCACGCAGTATGAGCCCATTGTCAACAGTCAGTTCCTCCCGCATGGAAAAGAAGGGACGCAGTGCATGAGGCACCTCCTTGCAGGTCTTTGGCCAGCCTTGCATGATGATATCAGTGAGCTGTTGACAGATGACATCATTCTTCACTGCATCCCGGAGTTCATCAATGCGACGAGAGGAGAGGACCTGGACGGTCATGACCTCCCAGAGATCATCAGTGAGTGGAGGCTCAGTCAGCGGCAAGTGCGCACGTGATAACAGGGTATCTGCACATTTTTCAAGTACAAATTTAAAGACTTTTAAGACCTTTTCAAGACCTCTAAATGGAAAAATTAAGACCAGGGGCGCAACTACTCACTTTTGGGGGGGTATGCGACAACAATTTTTGCATTTCCTGCAATCTGGTGCATTTTAACAAGTTGCTATATAGCTTCTCATAGCAATTAATCAAATGAATTATCTAATGCATTGCACATTATTTGAATGCTCCATGAGGTCATATAGCAGCCTGGCTGAGTTGTATTCGGCAGTCGGTTGTAATATTTCTTACAACTGAACCAAAATTGATTTCATTTTAGACTTTAATGGCATTTACTGTTGAATTCTCAGTTTGATGTGATGCAAATAGTCTTTTATTCTTTTGGACCCTTTTTGGATAATAATGAGGAACATGCTTTGGACAATCTTTCTTTGCAATTTGCTAAATTCCCTGATATTCATTCTAAATAGTTTAATTGAAAGTGTGTCTAAACCCTTGGAGGAAATGGGCTACAATAGCCTACCTTGTGTTTCTGAATCAGTGGCCTAATTAGCACAGGGTATTTTTTGACCAACATATCAGTCATGGGATGCATGTCTGAAATGACCACTTCAGCCTAAAATTGGAGGCTAAAAACAGCTGTTATTGGTATGTATAGTGGTGTTATTGCTACCTGTTGGAATGCAGCTTATTTGATATGGCTCATCATGCATACCTGTTTCCACAATAGCCTACAGTACTTCGAAAACATTAATTAATCTGTAGGATAAACCGTTTATCACAGCTAGTGACCACCATAGATGAGTGGCCCTTGTGGTTCTTTCTTTCAAATGATATATGCATGGCATTTGGGAGAGAAAAACTCTCCAAGTAATTAAGTAGAAAAAAACTGATACATTTGGAACTCATAAGCGCACGCGACCACATCGCAATATTTAATGCGTTCGCTGTTTTTATATCGCGAAGGGTCGGGTGGTGGGTAGAGGTCGGGGCAATTTTAAGGTTACCTGCTGTCATTCATGCACAATAATCTTTGACATATGATCTCACGTCCTTTCATCTTTGTCTTTAGCTCTTTCTCTGCCATTACGATCTCGTTGACGTTAACGTAGGCTACTGACTGAACTGAAGTTTGCCTCGACTCATCAAACAGAGTTAAAAGCCCGCCCATAATGAAAGCTGATTGGCTTACTTTGCTGAGTAAAACAATCTGGACGCTCTTTGTCTTGCATGCACACACACACACCGTTCCGTCAGGCACCGCTTCTCTCTCTGCCCCTCTCGCTCACTCTCTATGCACGCATATTAAGATGCGCGATGTAGAGGTAAATGTTTTACGTGCATGATCTGGCTTGCTAGCTCTAGATCCCGGGAGATATTATTCAATTCACTGCCCCCAAAAGGTACGCTGGTCACTTTTTAAATTACGGTCAAAAATAACCGGATGGAGGTTTCATTCGTTCGGTCAAATAAATTTAATACCTTCTTCTGGAAAATTCCAGTCATTCCGAGCAATTTAAGACATTTTTAGGCCTTAAAAACCGATTATTGTATTTAAGACTTTTAAGACTTTTTAAGGACCCGCGGGGACCCTGGATAAGGCATCCGCAACATACAGTTCTTTTCCACGTTTGTATACAACATCAAGGTTGTAGCGATGCAATTTCAACATCATACCTTGCAGACGGGGTGACGCAGTGTGTAGAGGTTTCCTCAGAATGGTTATTAATGGCTGATGGTCTGTTTCAGCTATGACAGGACGGCCATAGATGAAGTCATGGAATTTCTTAGTTGCAAACACCAGTGCCAACATCTCTTTTTCAATCTGAGCATACCTGGACTCAGTCGGAGTTAATGCTCGTGATGCAAATGCCACAGGCCTCCCTTGTTGGAGGCACACTGCGCCTAGCCCGTGTTGTGACGCGTCTGCTGATATGACCACTGGCATTGATGCATGAAAAAACTGCAGAACTGGTGGGTTTGTAACGGCTTGTTTCAGCTTGTTGAATGCTGCATCATGAGCTTCATGCCAGTTCCATTCAACATCTTGGTGTATCAGCTGTCTCAACGGGCCAGTGAGTTCACTGTATTGAGGGATGAACTTTGAGAGATAATTTGTCATGCCTAGGAACTGCTGAAGAGCATGCTTGTCTTGTGGCTTTGCCATGTCACAGACTGCTTTGGTTTTTTCAGGGTCCGGCTTGACACCGTCAGCAGTGAGTAGATGGCCCACGTATTGGACAGAGGTGACCCTGAGTTTACATTTGTCTGAGTTTCAGATTAATGTCACGAATTCTGTTTAAGACTTGTTTCAGGCGCTCATCATGTTCCTGTAAAGTGCGCCCCCAGATTAAGATGTCATCGACCACAATCTCACAGGGCTGTCCCGCAAATAGTTGTTCCATCACATTTTGAAAGACTTCGCTGCCTGTACAGATGCCATATGGCATCCTGAGGAACCTGTATCGGCCATGGGGCGACATGAATGTTGTGAGTGCTGAAGAGGCATCATCCAGGGGGATTTGCCAAAACCCGCATTTTGCATCCAGGATGCTGAAGACCTTTGCGCCTGGCATGTCTGCAATGATCTGGTCAATTGATTTTAGAGGGTGACGGGGTCTGAGGAGAGCCTTGTTAAGATGCACTGGGTCAATGCATATTCGAACAGTTCCATCTTTTTTTGTGGCTGCAACCATGGCCGATACCCATTCTGTGGCATCATTTACTGGTGTTATGACACCCAGGTCAGTCATCCGATCTAGCTCTGCCTTGACCTTTTCTTTCATGGCGATTGGAACTTTACGTGGTGCACATACTGTGGGCGCAACGGTATCATCCAGTCTCATGTGATACAGAACCGGTAGTTTACCTATTGAACTGGTGTCAAAGAGGTCTTGGTATTCACGCAGCTCTGGTGCGTTCTGTTGCAAAGCATGGACATCAGGCCCAAGGTGTATGAGTCCCATATTAACACTGTCTTCCAAACCCAGTAATGACTTTACATCTCTGTCAACAACATAAAATTTGAATTGACCCTGCATGCAGTCCAAAATTGCTGTTCCCTCTGTGGTTATCGTTTCACCACCATAAGCAACCAGGTTTACTCTGTCTGTTGTATTCACAGGGATACTGTGGTCAATATTGTGGAGAATGTGTTTGGCCACCACATTACATTTAGCACCAGTGTCTACTTTAACTTTCAGTTGGCCAAGTCCATTTTTTAGTTTCAGCGTGGTGAAAATTTCTCCCTTGTTGATGGGAAAGTGGACAGTATCACAGTAAAAAGTATCCCCAGGAACACTATCCGTTTGGGTTGTGAGCTCATTTACTCTGCCTGCCACACGTCTACGGTTCTGGTGTGTGGCCTTCAGTCGCATTGTGGACTGTGGTGTTGAACGGCAGCATTTGGCAAAATGGTTGAGTTTACCACAGTTATTGCATTGCTTATTAAATGCGTAGCATTTACTACGCTCAGGGGAATGTTGGCCGTTGCAGTTACCACAGCTGGGTTTTAGAATTGCACACACTTCTGCGTCTTTTTTAACGTTAAGCAGCTTTGAGCTTTTCTCAGACTGTTCGTGAAGCATACATGTGTTGACCGCCATTTCCAAGGTTAGATTCTTCTCGCGCAGTAGTTGCTTGCGAACGTACTCACTCTCTATGCCACAGACAATTCGATCCCTGATTAATTCGTTGCAGAGTGCACCAAAGTCACATTTCTTGGCTAATATTTTCAAAGTTGAGACGTAAGTCTGAACTGACTCACCGGGCTTTTGGCAAGCTGTGTTAAAAACATGCCTGTCCATAATGACGTTCTTTGCTGGCAAACATAATTCTGCAAACTTTTTCAACAATACCTCCGGATCTTCGTGACTCTCGCCGTCTCCAAAGACAAATGATTCAGATTTTTCAACAGCCTCTGGGCCAGCAAGGTTCAGTAGTGTGTATGCTTGTACTTTCTTGGATTTGTCAGCCAGTCCCGCATTGCAATAAATCTTCCACTCCTTTTCAAACTTTCGCCAGTTGTCAGCAACACTGTCATCGAAAACTAAAGGGTCAATACGGCGCAGTCCTTGAGCCATATTTGCCCGCTTCTGACACCATGTAAAAAAGCTACAGACAACTTTGTAGGAGAGAACTCCGTTAGAGCTTTATTGAACAAGTGTGTCCAATGTACATCGCCTGGCAATATATATAGACACCTGGGATCGCCACCTGGTGGCGCTTCTAATTGTGGCAGAGTGGTTTAAAGTGAAGGCATCACAATTCTACAAGAAAGAACATGAATTTGGGGTTTGGAGGGTGGCAGCTAGACAGGAGTACACTTCAATCCACACCAGAATCATGCATTGTGAATATTTCGCAAGTTAACAGCAAGGCCACACAAAACTTATAAGCAATACGTAGGACACCACACGTGTTTAGTCTAGCCCCACCCCTCCAGAACCACCAAGCTAAACAAACAAAAGTAAACTAACAAAACTGGACAAGACAAATAAACCACAGAAAAACAATAAAACAAACTCAAAAGAAACAAACCAGACAAGACAAGCAGATGAAACATGACTGTGCTACCTAAAGACAGGAACACATGAATTAGAAATTGCCACTGCAGTTTAATTTTATGGTCAGACATTAGTCTGTACCTACCAGCACAGATGGAGGTTGGAGAGATGGTAGGTCTTGCCCATGTCAGCTGGGCAGCACAAAGCTAAATAAATAAAATTAGACAATGAACAAACAATACTAAACAAAACTAAAACAACCAACACATACAACTGGGCAACATATCTGACCATGAGGAGCTACAGCAGTGGAGCCTACATGGTAACTGCCAACCTCCTCTCTTATATAGTGCCCAACTAGACCCAGATTGAATAATTGCCATGTTTGCCCCGCCCCCTCGTTAGTAGTGGCAGAACTGGGCCGAATTCAACAGTCGTAACATTTTGTAACGTAACGTAACAGTTCCCATTCATCCCTATGGGTGACGTAGTAAACGTTTCGTAACGTTACGTCGTCTTGAAAACGCCACTGCAGAGAGTAGCAAGCAGAGGGAGTCATCCTGCTACATAAGTAACAGAGTTGCAGGTAGGTAACTCGGCTGTAGTGTTTAAAACTGATCTCCGTTCAACTGTAATTGTTTAATCACTTTCAATGTACTGTAGATCAACATATAATGAGCTCTATTCCAACACTAGCCTATATCTCCATTTTCAAAACTGTTTTTAAAAAATTGAATTTAAATTACTTGTATTGCTTTTTTGGTAAACAGTATTCTGTCATTGACATTGTTTACTAGAGTTGAGCTGAAGCCCTTCAAAGTCTACATGAATGAGCAGTGTTCAAAGGATACTCTAGTAAACTACAGAGACATACCAAAAAAAAAAAGATCAGTCTTACAAACCAAATAAATAGTATTACTGAGGAAAACTGTTTCAGGGCAGCCACATGAGATAAATGTAGAAATAAAAATATGTGCATACTGCTCTCTGCCCACTATTTACACTGAGTGAAGAGTGTGGTTGTTAGTCTCACCGATCTTTTAGGCAAATATAAGATCATCAGTCCTGTGACTCTTCATCGGCTGTGAGGGCGTTAAGTAATTCTAGATCTCCTTGGTATGGCTGACTTGGCAATGCTGATGTGTACATAGTGCTGAGGTCACTGCTACGCCTCAGGGATGCCTGTTCCCAGTCAGCAGATACCTGGGAATATAGAGGCTACAATGTATTGGACATAACATGCTAACAGCAACTGTTCAGTAATAAAATCCAATCATTTGTTAGTCTTGGTACTGTTAGGGTTAATCTTGGTACTGTACCTCTTCCATGGCACTGATGAGGTTCTGTGTGGATTTACTGATCTCACTTGCCACTGTAACAGCACCTGTGTCTGAGTAAGCGGAGTTGGCCCTGTTCAGGCCATTCATGTCCACAGTGTGGCTTTATTAGGCCAGCAGAAATGGTTATGCAGGATGAAATAAACAGCAAACACATACAGGCCCTGCACAAGATGAATCACAGGAATTTGTTTTTAGATTTGTATTCAAATCTGTATCCCACTCAAAATCATTGGCACCTTCACTTAGCACTATGCATATGGAATGGAATGTTAAATGTGCTTCTACTAGCAATTACCAGCAAGAAGTTGAAGATGATGTAAAGGATCTGCATCCAGAGGAATCTGTAAGCCATATGTGCCTTTCTGTATTGATAAATTGATAAATTCATGAATTCTCAGTGAATTCCCTAGCTCCGGGGCTATGCTTTAAATCACACGAGAGCACCATTTTGAGTGTTTATCATGACATTTTCTTTCTGAGAAAGTAACTGTGGAACTCATTGGTAAATCTTCAAAGGTGTCCTGGAGCAAGCCAGCAGGACTAGTTGAGGATTCCTATCTATTGACCCTCTGCAGTGATGAGGAACGTGACAAGATAGTCCACACAAAAGCACTGTGGTGCTTGTTTCCAGAGCTGCAATATGACACAGAGTATACCATCAGCATTTCATCTGTTCTGCCCAATGGGAGGCAAAGCAAGTCTGTGTCTGAAGTCATCCATCAAAGGACGAAGCCAGGAATAGAAGACACTCAAGGATTTGTCTTTCAGCTACACCTAATGGCACGGTGGAGCATCACTGCTTTGACACTCCATCTGTGCAGGTTTGGCTGTCGTCTATGTCACTTTTTCAGACCAAGGACCACTTTGTAAAAAAAAAATAAAAAACTTAGGGACCACCTTCCCCCATGTCACCTCCTCAAGCACCCATTTACCCTTTGACCCCCCAGCGTTCCCAGGTATGAAGATATAGCCATTTTTGTATGCATTTCCTTATTAGAAAATTGTCAGGAAGAAAATGTTCAAATGCTGTGTGATCCTGTAGTGTTTATGGAATAGCCCTGTAGTAATTTCCTAGGGCTGACATTCACATTTTAAAGTATTATCTGTGGTCTATTTGTAGCGAACATGGATGAGTTTGAAGTTTAAAGACAAGCTTTAGCTGGTATCTTGACTTTGAAATAGTTCATGTTCAGGGTGTCCGCGGGTTTGTAAAAAGTTGTAAAAGGTAGTAAATGAAATCAGGTCAAATTAAGGCCAGTAAAAAGTAGTAAAAAGTAAGAAGCGTCATCTGACGAGGTAGTAAATTTTTAAGCCCCCATCCAAATATGAATTTTTCAATTTGTTTACATTCATCCTAACTCCTTAAAGAGAACCTATGCAGGATCCGGTGGCGTCATCCAGTAAGCTAACAACCAAACAAAGCAGTTATTTAGCGTTTCTGCCAATAATCCTCCATTTAGAATTGCATAGTCAATGGTGATCGCCGCTAACAAAATGTATCGACAGTTGAATGCGCTGAGAAGTCACAAATCACGTTGTAATTCAAACAGTAAACTCTGGCTAAGTCACGTGACCTAGCTTGCTTGCTAACCAAAACTTACGATAGCCGGGACGCGCTCCCTGATCTTGCATAGGCGGTATCTGCCTCTAGGAGGGTCGGACAATCTCGTGAAGGGGCTCGTTTTACTCCGGAACATGTCGTTTATCAAGTCTAGTGAGTTCTAGGCAATTTACATAAAGGTGTAATGAATAGGAAACGTCGAATTTTTACCTAAAAGTTGCATGTGGTGGCTTTAAATTACTAAACTCCTGTGGACTTATTATTTTGCGTTGCGAGTGGAACCTGAGTGATAAGCTGCAGATGATGTCATGCCTGCCTACCTCACGCGCGCTCAATCAATCTGGGTAGGCTACCTGCCAGATCTCTTCGCAAGTTCGGTATTAGTTCATTTCAAATAAAGGAACCGTAACAAAGGCTATGAAGATTAGACGACTTGAGGTAAAAGGCTGTGAGTGAAACTGTCCCCCCTTTTTTGTTGTCTGTCACGTCATTAAGGACTTATAACACCCATTAGGATAAATGTTGCACCAGAGACAGTGGGTGAAGCAGGTCATTGCGAATGAGAATATCCATCGAGACTATCTATCGCTTTCGCTAAACCCCTACAGCCTATTTATTGTCAAACCGTTCTGCCGAAGTGCAAGAGGGGAGCCGCAAAACATCAACAACAACAACATGTTGAATTTTGTCTGTCATCTGTTAAAAAGTTCCCATTTAGATGTCTAAATTACTTCCACTCTGTCTTTTGAGGGCATAGCCTACTTCATGTTTTCATATCCGGTCACTAGTTTTTGCGTAATGCCATACATTTCGGCTACATTATCCGTCAAAGCCCCGTAAGGATCAAAACGATTTCAAATGAACCGTCACTTTTGCTAGCTAGCTTGACTTTGCAAATCACCAGTGCTATGAATGAGATTTAAGAAAATATAGCCAAATAGCACGTCAGTAATGATATTTATTTAAAGTGTTTCAAACATACAGTGATTTTGAGTATTTCAAAGAAATGTGGAAAGATCACTGAAGCTATTGTCAGCATGCGCCTGCCTGTGCGCTTATTTGCGCATCATGAGAAATTGAATGGGGAAAGGCCAGACGGCTCTCACCCAATCCTGTTCTCTTATGATGAGTCCCGTGTAACCTTTAGGCTATATGTCCACATGAGTGATAAATATAAAGGTAAATAATAAACATATTCTAAATGATGATATATATGATCCTGAATGTTAAAGTGTTAATGATGATGGGAGTATTAGCCTGACTCAAGTAAGCTGTATCATAAGCAAGAATTTACAGTAACTTAGGGGTGCTGTGAATGCAAAAAATGTTGATGGGGTGCCTTGAGCTCAAAAAGTTTGAGAACCACTGGACCAAAGCAAAAATAGATATTTCAGATTTTAGTTCAATTTTTGTCATGAAGTGTCCCCGAATATGTACACTAGGTTGCATAAAGAAAGAGAGAGGGGTGGGGGGGGGATCCTATCCAGGCTTCTGTAATTTAGGGTATCTACTTCTACTGTATGTACTGTAACCAGAAAGAATCATCTTGGGTTTTCAAATTTTGGCGGCATAGCCTAATATTGACAAACTAGAAAAGCACTAGAGAGCGCAGACCTCCGCCAAGGCAATGTGGACAAAGACACAATATAAATTCCAGATTGTGTTCTGGATCACTGATCGTACCAAAATTGTCTGGCTATTGGATGCCACCCCTCCCCCCAAAGAAAAAAAAGTGCGCTGCTAGATGTTGTGGAGGTAGTAAAAATATTGTAAAAGGTAGGAAAAAAGGTAGTAAATGGTAGTAAATTCAGCACCAGGATTCCTGTATATACCCTGATGTTAAAAATAGCCTAAATCTTTTATTTCAATAATATATATATTTCAATATAATTTCAATAATGTCAATATAATTTCAATAACGTCAATAATTTCAATAATGACCGAATATTTTATTTTCTGTTTTCCTCTTTTTTGTTACATGTGTAGACAATGTCTTTTGTTCAGATGTTATGGCCTATTTAGAAGCACCTAACTGCAGACATTGATTTGACAAACTCGTAGTGGTTCATAGTTGGACACATTGGGCAATATAGGTGCAGTAGTAATACCAGTAATAATAGTAGTAGTTATAGTCTACTGAGTGACAACTGGGTGACCCATGTTTGATTTCTGAACCTAAAGGCCTATTGTGAGTCTATGAACCAACTGTTTACTAGTCAGCTTTTATTTGCCACCATAATAGCAGTAATTGAATGTGACCGAGAAACTCACTTTCAGTTTCGTTTTCCTTTGCAGTTAGCATCAGAGTATCCTTTGATCTTTCTGCCAGTGGTTAACTTTGCAGTTTCTTACATTCACATTTACATTTTCTTAGGTGATTGTGACCACGACCAGATGAAGGCCTTGACGGCCAAAACCGGTCAGCATTCTTTTTTTTTTTTTTTTTTTAGCTCTAACCCATTAATGTAATAAAGGGCTTTTACACTAAATCACCTTGACTAAAAAGAGAGTGCCTGGAGGACTTTGATTGAAACATTTTCTTAGAATAAGAGGGAAAAAAGACAACAAGAAAGGGAGAGAAAAAGGAAAAAAGTCAAAGAGATAGTAGCAAAATAAGCAAGACAGTACATTCTGTTTGGCCTCTGATCTTAGTTTTAGCTGCCAGTTTGCTATTTGATTTGTTGTTAGCCTACTCTTGTTAGAGTTCCTAACAGTCCCTGACTCAGAGGCCTCAAACAACATGGCTATGTGTTGAAATACTCTGAACTCTCACTCTAGTAAATGTTTTAGATGCAGCAAAATTGAGAGACTACACTAAAACACTGAATAGGAAAACTGGAGTTTACACAGATTTTATGTAGGGGATTATTTGGCCCTTACATTATTCTGTTGGGACATGAATTATAAACTTTTTTTTTTTTTTTTTTTTGAGGGTAATATAGGTTGTCCATCATGTCTAAAGATTTGGAGTGGTGTGATCATGTCAGCATCCAATGAATTGTTGACTTTCATGGGATGATTCTGACAAACAAACAATGTGGGAGGGGAGCACCACTCGCTATCTTATACTGGTACATAACAGGAAAACCACAGGTTAACAGAGGAAACTAACCACAGTTTCAGTTAAATTCAGTTGAATTAATATCTTCTCATGTCATAATATTTGTCTTATTTTGTGTTTGATTAAATGACCAAATCTAAAGGGATTCAAATTATATCAGCTTAGGGCATTTATTGCATATCAGGCCAAAAATATAAATGTGCCAAATATAGCCTACCATATTCAACAGCAAAAAAAAAAGAGAGAGAAAGAGAGACAACACCTTTTTCAGGTTACATGAAGTTTTCGGTATGAGAATATACATGTTTCAATGAACAGAAGCATGCACTCTGACACGTAGAAGACAATCATACGGAAACGGAGCTGAGCCACAGTGGTTTTTATGACTGTTTGACCTCATCGAGAATTTGAATGCTGTGACTTTCCCACGGTATGATCTACCAGGTCCTGAATGTACTGAGGTGGAATAAACAGTACAACAGACAGAAGTGCAGTGTCAAGGGACTGTGAACATCATGGTAAGTTTTTAAGTAGTTCTTTTTCTTAATGTTTGTTTAAGGCTATGGATCATAAGTGTGTGGATTAACTCAGTTAAAACTTCCAAAAGTCCAAAGAAGGTTGAATGGAGTTATGCCAATATTTAGCTTTGTACTGTAGTCCTTTTTGTCTCTAAATCTAAATAGCTAAATCAAGTCATCATTTGAAGTGTAAATCTCACAAAAATACCCATGCAATGCAGTGTAGAAAATAGGTGTATACAAATACTATTACTATGACTTTAAATCAACATTGTAACAGTTCACTACTATTTGATTTGTCATTTTTTATCAATAAATTCACTCTAGTGTCCTATTCAAATTAATTTGGAAGGCATACAGTCATACAGGATGTATACAAATACAAATGTTATAACATACAAATGTTACCACACGAGTTCACGAGCTAGGATACCACTGTGTGGTTCTGTGTGCAGGGTAGGAAACCACCACAAAATACAAGAAAACCTTTTCCACATGAAATTTGACTACTTGTATCTTGTCATCAAAGTGTATGACAATGTTTTGGTAGTGACCATCACTCATATCTGTAAGGAAGTTAGGACTGGTGAGCAAGTTTGTGAAATACTGTATGGCTTTGCTTTGTCAAATGGTTGTTAATTTTAGGAATTAGAAAGCTAATAATACCAATACTTTTCACTACTCCTGAATTACAAAGACAATATTCAGTGAGTGACTATGCCCTATAAATTTAAATTTGGGGGGAAATCCAGATGATAATATAGATAAAGATCTATATCTACATATATGGTGTTGTTTGTCCCCAACAGCACCGTCCAGGCAGCACAGTCAAAGGCTCAACCTTAGCCCTAATCCTAATCCCTTCAACCCTCGTCCTAATCCTAAATTGGGGAGATTAGTGCCTGGAAGGCACCGTTGAGGGCAAAAAAGACCAAAGGCCTGGATGCTCATGTATGTAAAAATAGCAGAAGGTGCACTATATGAAATATAGGTCATATTGGAAGATTTGATATCACCAAGTAATTAAGAGTCCAGGATCAATGTCAAACTTGTTGCCCTGGATCAATGGGTTAGGTTTAGGGCTAGGGTAGAGGTTAGGGTTAGGTTTAGGGTTAGGGTTAGAGTACATTGATCCAGGACAAACAAGTTTGACATTGATCCTGGACTCTTAATTACTTGGTGATATCAGATCTTGTATATTGTCATAGGGTATATTTGTGGTTTACAGCAAACTGCAGTTAACTGAAGATTGCTCTATAGCAATTTCAGACACGTTATAAGGGTTCTTTAGGTACTCTCATGCATGCACTCAATAGGAAGGATGTACTTTTTATTTGTGAGAACATGAAGGAGTGAAAAATGTGCATTGCTTTAGTTGCAGAATGAATTAGCTATTTACTCGACTTGCTAACTTAAGCTGTATGTCTTGTCACAGTCTGTCTGAGCAATGTACCATTAGCTAGTTACTCTGACGCAGCAAATGTCTTGTGAAATAGATTATTTCATAATCTCATTTTCTATTATTGACATACATTTACAAAGTAAATGTACAAAGTAAATGTAGTAGCAGAAAGCTTGGGTAAACTCACACTGCTTTCAAAGCTCAGTTGAGCTAGAGAGTGTCTGGGTTGACTTATTCACCGATTTCTAGGGATCACGACACAAGTGTGAAAATTTCAGTTGAATTGATGCATTCGACTCAATCCTGAAGAGTGTAGGAAACACAATGTTCTGGAAAACAATGGCTGTTAGTCCAGATGTACAGTATACACTATAGGGCAAGACAAACCATTTGGAATTCAGGCCTTATTTTCTCTTGTGTCATATACTCATAGATAATACATAATCTGACAAGTAGGGCTGACAATTATGCTTCTATTCATTGAAACGTTGCTGTTCTTATACTGAAACTTCATATAACCTCTCTCTTGTTTTTTCTTTTTTGTTGTTGTTGTTGTTGTTGTTTTTTTTTGCTGTTGAATAGGCTATATATTTGTTACATTTATACTTTTGGCCTGATATGCAATGAATGCTCTGAGCTCAAACCAAACTCAAAATAAGACAAATATTTTGACATGAGAAGATATTGATACAACTAAATTTGACTGAAACTGAAGATGGCTTCCTCTGTAGCTTCCTGATATGTCAGCTTGATTGATTGGTAGATTTGTGACCACCAAATATGTCACTGTAAAAAGACAAACAATGCATTTCTAAAATTAATGTATTTATTCATAACACAAGTGACAGAATGTTTACTCTCTCAGATTATACAAGACTGAGTGGCTATATGGCAGAAACATAACTGTTGTTCAGATATCAAATCCTCATGGAGTGCCATGTCATTTCATGTGTCAAACATCTTGTTCAGCTCAGGTTACGCTGACATCTAGTGGTGTATGATAAGAACTTCTATTTGCCGTGAGTGGAAATGGTGTGTAGAGTATTTGCTTAGCGTTGGTCACTCTGAGTAATGCTATAAGTTTGATGAGTGTAGGCTATAATTAAAAGGATAAGCTAAATATATGTGTGGATAAAATATGGCGATTCGGACCTCTAATGCATTCCTTATTTATGACTAAATTGCTTTTTAAGAAAGAAAAGTGATCCAAATGCAGTCTTTAGGATGCTGTTGACTTGATCTGAGAATTCAGGCGATATATAATGATGTTGATGTTGGATTGAGATTGATGTTGAGATTGAGTGAAAGAATTCAAGAATATGAATTCAGACATGTATTTTTGGTGGTTCTGTCCCGGTGCAGTTATTGTTTACTTGGTCTGGGAAATCTGGCAATAAAATGTGTCCAATTTTCTCAGTGCTGTTTGAGAAGGAGAGGATGTTGAGGAGATGTTGAAATTTAGTGAAAGAATACAAGAACATGAATTGTTGGTTCCGTTCCAGGGATGTCCTTGCTCTAGCCTGGTAAAAAAAACAGCCTCTTGCTTCTATGTTTTGCTCCGTTCAGACCATCTGGACTTTTTATTGACAAACAGTTAATTGCTGGAGATGTTTGAATTCAAAAAGGATTGGATCAGTCCTTTACTGACAGCCTATAGTATTGTTACACTTCATTCACAAGATGTTCCCTCTGTTTGCTGATTGGCCAGGATGGGATCCATACGGAAGAAATTGAGCCCAATGGCATCAATTCCAGAGGGAATGAAGGGAGATGATAATCAAGCAGAATTATATTAGACGGCAATCCCAGGCTTTACTATTGTGTGTGTAAACATTTTAAGCCAAAGGCAGGGGGAGAGCTACAAAACAAACAAACAAACAAACAGAAAAACTAACAAACAAAACTGGTAGTGAAAGTGGCATAGAAAAGCACGGTGATGCAGTTTTAAACAAGGCTCCTGTGTATAGTTAGCGGATAGGAAGTGTAGCAGGGCATTAGTTTAGCAATCTGCTCTGACTGAGGAGTGAGTTTGACTCTGTGGCCTGTCAAATCTAATGCTGCTGCTCCATTTTCATGATGTTGTCTTTATCATTAACTGGATTACCATAAATCGTGTTGACCGTTTAATATTTGTCATTCCTCCATCCGCTATTTAGTTATACTCAGAATTCCGAAGCCAGATGGTCCTCATATGTTTGTATGTTTTGTTTAGGGTTTTCTTTATAATTAATGTCATTCGAGTATCATCAGGATGTCTTCAGGAGGTCAGGTTGAGATCAAGACTCTCAACGGAAGTAAAGTCTCAAGAGGTTGTCCAGAAACCTGATCCAATAAACACACAAAAAAATCTTGTTTGTCCTCAAGATTTCAGTTTGAGATTGAGTGTCAGTCATGGTCAGATTCGGCAATGGAAATTCAAATGTAGAAAGAAAAACAAAAAAATAAATCTACTGTCACCATTTTTCGCCAATACTCTCCAGATAGGGTTTTAGTTTTCTCTCGAGATCATTGCGAGGGATCATCTTCAGCAGGTCGCGTGTGTTAGTGATGCATAGACGCTCAGGCCAGGCTTTGTTCATCAGCGTTGCTACCTCTGCTCGGTCTCTCCCTTCCAGTCTGCCTTCAGGGATCTGGTAGCATCCTGTCGTATTGGACATGAGCAAGAGGAACTTTTTGAACTCATCCTTGCTGAGGCTTTCTAGAATGTTGATGAGGACAGGAAGGAGGTTCCCGGTGTAGTCCACTGCAGAAATATATTTAAAAAGCCTAATGATTGCTTACAATCTTTAAGATTCTTATATTCACATTTTCCATAGTGCAAAATATGTGTGCTTCACATCTTTTCAAGCAATCTAACAGACTCCTTACAGATCCACCAACACCATCCATTTCCGGCACAAAAACGTTATTGTCACATTACCATGTTAAATAAAGTGTACAAATCTCAGTGTGTATACAGTACAGTTTTACTGAAAGTCTGTGAGTGCAGAAACTGATTTTAACTTTTATTGTTGGGTTGTTTTGTTATTCCTTTGAAAGTTATGAAGAGGACATATTTTGATTATCTTACCGTATTGGTCGAGGTGTTTCAGGAGAGGTTCTTTGTCACTGCCTTGTTGAAAAAAAACATAAACGCCATATTTCATTTTTGACCAGGTGACGTGACAGACATATATTTTAAGTCAGTTTAACCATGCATGCAAACCTTTACTGAAATGGACTAATAGGCCTATTGAATGGTGATGCATTTGGTGCAAGGTTTTAAACAAATTGTTTGCAAGACATCTTAAAATATGTGGCTGAATAAATATTACATTTCCTTTGTATACTTCCTATTGTCTATCTGGAGAGTAAAAGAGTAGTATTCTGAATTTTATCCACATGAAGCATAACACTACTCAGAAATCACAGTTATTCATATTTAGAAAGCAAAACATCAAATAGAAACTTACATGGCTTTCTAAAAAACTGGCCCATCATGGTGGGTGGTATCGTGTCTAGAAGCAACGGTTTGAGGGGATACTTTCAATAAGCAGAAAATCAAAGCAGCCTCATTCTCGATTTAATGCGCAATGTTTAGCAAAACTTGCTAACATTACAGGTATTCCCTATTTAGAAAACAAAGTATCAAATCTTAAAATCTTCTTCAAACTACCAAGATGAAGACCATTGAAACTCCACCTCATGGTCTGCATTCTTCACCTCTTACCAGATAAAACAGGAAGAAGAAACATGTGACTATGCAGCTCAAGCCAACAATTAATACTATTATTTTTACTATTACTAAATTAATATAGTTCTGAGAGTAACAACAGGTAACGTTTTGGCATTTTAGATTCTTGCAGTTTTGCACAATTAATTATTGCAATAACGAGCTCTAAAATGTATAATACATTTATACTGTAAATAAGCTCATTCGTTACTTTAAATTGTATACTAAGTGGGTATTTAAAAAGCTGAAATCTTCTTCATCTTTCAGAATCTTGATCCTGAAGCTCTACTCTGGATCTACTTTATCTCTTAAAACCATGAAGAGTTGCTGGGGCAACACACCTGCTGAGCATGGATATCAAAGAATCATTCACGGGACTCGTAAGGACTTACTTACGCCTGGGACATTTAGTCGCTCTTGTTGCTTTCATATCAAAACTTGCACATATCAATAACAGAACTGTCAGCCCACATTACGTAGTTCTTACATGAGGCAGATTTTGTTATTACAATTACTTACAATTACAATGACTTGTCTAATGGAGAGATAATTTATAAAGAGTGTTTGTCCTTGCTGTTGTGCATCCAGAAAAAAAAGTTATTGCTATGTAACATTGTTACTGTATCAAAGTTAGGAGGCATTTCATGTTTATTTTAGACCATTTGGGTATCTGTGTGTAAATGGCTACTCTGTATGCTGTATATATTGACTCAAAAATGTACTCCCTTTTGCTTAAACCTAAGCCCTGGCTAATATGAATATTTTTAGTGGCCAATTCTGTGTCATTTGTCACAATACTTCATAGAACCCTTCAGTATTGGAGACTGTAAAATAATGTGCATTATTGGAGACTGTAAAATCATGTGCATTATTGAACTGCAATATTTGAAAACCCATTGGTATTGTTCTGTAGCCTAAATGCATGCATAAGGAAATGACTTTTGGTACACTCCACCCTGTGAAAGCTTGAGGTTTCTTTTCAACTCCTGTCACTCTCGTTTCTTGAAGCATTGTTGCTTGTTTCTTGAAGCGTTTTGATAATGAAATACAGTGAAGAAATAGAAATAAACACTACCATACTTACTGGTTTGTTTTACATGTATCAGCACTGTACCTTTTATCACAATCATCAGTGCATAACAGCAGCTCTTTCTTATTTATAGGATGATTTCAAGGATTTTATAAGTGCATTTCATGAATCTAAAATAAGGCATTGGAGCAAATACTCCAAAAATATCCATTATGTTATATGTTATCTGTCTATTAATGCAAGGAAGTTCTGTGTGTGTGTGTGTGTGTGTGTGTGTGTGTGTGTGTGTGTGTGTGTGTGTCTGTGTGTGTGTGTGTCTGTGTGTGTGTGTGTGTGTGTGTGTGTGTGTGTGTGTGTGTGTGTGTATGTGTGTTCCACGCATAACTCTGCAACCGTTCGTCCAATTGACTTCCATTGGTAAATGAAGCTCAGTAGACTCCTGCTGCTTTAACTACGTCAATCCCCTTCTTACTCCCGGCGCAGTGCTTTTGGTGGAGAAAAAAAGCATTTGCTACACCGGCAATGCACTAGTAAAAAGGCAATGGAGCAACAACTAAACGTGTGAAGTAACAAAACAGTGAACTGAAATGTAGTTAATTAGTGTGCACTGTAATGGAAAACACTCCTGGCCTTCAGAATGCATGATCTAGTCATTTATGGCTTTAGCAGGGTTGCAGGTGCTGTAACTCAGCTGTGGTGACCTAAATTATTCTTTCTATTCTAACTATTCTTCTGTACCTTTCTGTGCATCAACATGCAACCTGTCATTGATATGTTTTCTGGAGCAAGCACAAACTGACAGTAGGCTCATAGACTTACAGTATATGAGCAGAGCAGTGTTCAAAGGGCACGCTAGTAAAAAGCTATGAGACTCTGGACTCTCATTACAACTTTGACAAGACAGACAGTCAAAGTTCAATTTACAGGTTCCATTTTATCAGGAGGAGGAAGCCATCCTCTATTACTTAACGCATATAAGAATATCTTAAGCTTCATTGTATTTTGATAGAAACAAGTATTTCTTGTTTAGTGAGCCATATTCTCCTGTGTGTGCACAACTGTGACTGATTTATTTTGGTGAGTAGCCTACTCTATGATAACCACAAGATGGATTGGTATGAAATGGCGGCACAATATCTGGATTACTGTAGGTGGACTGTTGGAGTAAACAGTTATTCTGAGAACATTGTTTTGTTTTTCCTGCTCATACTATATTTTTTTAAAAAATCATTAGTATAAAATACAACCTTTCCTATAACAGATGTTTCCTAATATTTACTGTTGCATGATGGTAGTTTGACTGGGCTGAACTTGGATCATTTTACAAAACCTACCACATTTCATATGTTAAAAAGATCTTGACGCAAAGCAACTGTCAGTAATTTTGACATGATCCAGACTGCTCAGAGTTTCCCAAACTTCTACAGCATATTGTACATCACCTGCTAAAAAAAATCCTGAAATATGTTAATACTCAATACTTACACTACTATGTTAGGTCACACACTGCTACACTGGCAATACATACAATGAAAATGTTATGTTGATGTTCTTATGTTCAACATCATAGTGTGGTGCCCTTAGATTCTCTTGTAAATGTGATCATTTATTTATTTATTTATTTATTTATTTATTTTTAGGGAACGAAAGGTGTTCACTGGACTCGCTGCACATGTAATTGTGTCATGCCTGCTGTAAAAAGGGCATTTTTCCTGTAAATTAGCTTAATGATTGACTAATTTTTGTTCTCAGTGTCTGCTAAGAAAGAAACTTGAATGCTGACTGCAATCCTAAGGAAACATAAGGTGAGTTCAGTTGTTTGTACTGCTTACTGTTTAACTCAAAAAAAAAAAAAAAAAAAAAACTTGTAATAGTGTATATTTCATTATGTTACAAAAACTGTTTGTTAGGCTGTTTGACATTCGCACTACTACCTTAAAGGCATTGGCAACACAGAGACAATGAAAACGTTATGTTGATGTTATGACATTATAGTGTGGTGCCCTTAGATTCTCTTGTAAATGGTGATTTGATTTTTTTTGGGAATGAAAGGTTAGGTACACTGGTTTAGACTCATTGTACATGTAATTTTGTCATGCTCAAAATAAACAGGGCATTTATCCTGTAAAGTAGCTTAATGATTGACTATTTGTTGACTGGGCAGACTGTGATGTCCAATAAGGAAACATAATATGAGGTGAGTTCAGTTGTTTGTAATGGTTACTGTTTTACACAAATAGAAAACTTGTAATATATGTTTCTATTTCATTATGTTACAAAAACTGTTTGCAAGGCTGTTTGACATTCTTTTAGGAATGGATGAATTTACAACAGATGCTCTTGAGATCATCAGTTTCCCAGAGCTATCAAAACAATTCTTGTGCAAGGTAAGTATTGAAACAGTGTAAGTAGTAGAAACAAAACATTTTTTTCTCCCTGTTGAACAAATATGTATCTGTATTTAGTCAGTGAAGCCTTCTACAAGACTTCTTGTACTGGACCTTGAAACTGTTTCACTTGGACCAGAAGTTTTTGTTGTCCTGCCACAAAATTTTCACAATAGTTTGTTGGAAACTTCTGGATTCATAAATGGCTGGCTTTCATTAAAATGCCATTAGACAGCAATGCTGAGAAAACATTAAGCTTAATAAAAGGCATGATGGCAAAGTAAGTATTTTGATTCTCTCAAAATTAACAGTGAGGGTGTCTAACCCTGAGACCTCTGAGAATGGCTGACAAGAAGAGAATGTCTGACAGACTGAAGGAAAAGGACTCCACTTCAAGGTAAGGTCTTACAAAGATCTAATATTTTGACTGATGTATACAGTAGGTCTATAATTTGCATTACATAAAACTCTGAATTTGTATTAACATCTGTTTTATTTCACCACTAAAAAAGACTGAAAGTGATTAAACAGCAGGGGACAAAGGAAGAAAGAATTGTTTGATTTTCACTGCATCTGTTGTAGAATTCTTTTTGAGAAAAAAATATTGTTGTGTGCACAGTATTCATCTGAACACAGGCCACTATGTGTCAAAACACATGTATCCTGCTGATGTATACTGGTGTATCATGCCGCAATATTAATTCATTGCTGCACAAAAGATACCTTAGTCACAAACTGATATGAAAGAAAATCTACACTCAACACCAATTTGGAATCTTTGAATATTCTGTACATAACCAGAATACCCTAGCCCAGGGGTGGGCAATTATTTTGGTCGAAGGGCCACATTGGCGTTTAGATTTTCACTAATGGGCTGGGTGTTAATCGTCAACTGGTTGATGCCACTAAATTGGCAATTAAAAAAAAAAAAGTCTCAAACCAGTAGCCTCACTTTCTTCAGAGGACATGTTAACATGCAGGGTTGAAAAAGGGGATTTGTAGGCTATTTCATGACTACAACAAATTTGATCATTTAGGCCTATAATCTAAAAACCTTGGCAAAAAGATAAATTATTCTTTTATTATTCTTTGGGAAGGCTCCGCGGGCCGGATTAAATAGCTCAGCGGGCCGCATGTGGCCCCGGGCCTTAGTTTGCCCAGGCCTGCCCTAGCCTGAAGTGCCACTGTTATATCTCTTGCTAAACTTTGAGTTTCACTACAATACTAGGGTACTTTGAGACTTCAGTTTCCCTAAAAAAAAAATTTATTCAGCAACAAAGAACTCTGTCTTCAAACAATGTGACCCCCCATCAAACTGCGTGTGTGCCTATTGAGTGTATCCAGACTCTCACTGTTGCACTAAGTGAAACAAGACAATATTCACACTATTCTGTTTCATTTGCTATACCCAGCAGTGTGTCCATGAAGAGTGACCGGTCAGAGGATCGATTTGTTGATTTTCGACATGAGACGCCATATGAACCAAGGTAGATAAGATAGCAGAAAGAATCTGGCCATTAGGATGCAAACATTTCCCTATGGATAGGTTCCAGATGTTTTGCACAAAGAGAAACATTGCAATCAGGCTAAACCCCTATCCTATGGCCATCAAATGTCTATCAATGGGGGCGTCATGGCTCAGTTGACTAAGGCGCTATACCATAAATCCGGGGACCCAGGTTCGATTCCGACCCAAGGTCATTTCCCGATCCCTCCCCGTCTATCTCTCCCACTCATTTCTCTCTACACTGTCCTGTCCAATAAAGTTGGAAAAAGCCCCCAAAAAATATCATAAAAAAAGTCTATCAATGACACATTTAATTTTCCAGACTTTTCTGGAAAATGAGAGAACAAAAACCAGCTTGAATATTCATGAATTTTATATTTAATGCTTAATCTTTTTCTCTCACAGTATTCCCCAGACCCCTTGCTTTCAGATTTGATTCATAAGTATCTCAAAAGCCTAGTCCAACAGCCTTTTTTGTTCTACATTCAGACAGAAAAAGACAAATTGTGAATCATTTTGGCAAAATGCACAAGCACAGTGTTCCTCATTTAACATGATGGATTAAACAAAGACAGCCTTTGCAGACACATTATTATGTGTACAGTTATTATAGTATCCAACATTACATAGACCAAATGTGTGGGGAGAAAATACCACTTCGACAAAATGCCTTATCTATGCTGCCTACTAAATTCAGAAACACAAACGAACACGTGAATGCTTCTCTATATACCATATTCTCTCATGTGGCAACTGTTAATTGCAATTTATTTTCAGAGCACAAAAAGGAAAATATCCACTATACTCCAGTGGTCAGAATCTAAGTCACATTTTCCAGGTAAGTGATTCCCTTTCTCTACAGGCATGTGACGAATAATTTTTAACATTCTCCGAACTAAAATAAGAAAACTTTCTTAAAATATCCATAACAATGGACAAACTTTAATAGCAGGGATACAAAGCCATGTGTTTCTTGAAGTTGCAAAAGGCTCCTTGCACATAAACCTTTTAATGATGCTCACTTATTTCCGGTTACATTGTCTGCATAATAATCGTGATAAAAGCAGCTCAGTGGTTAGAGCGTTCGACTCACACGCCGTGTGGAGTGGCAGGTTTGAGACCTGAGTGCGGTGAGAACGGCTCTGGCTAAATTTGCATTTGATAGACAGGAAATGAACAACAAAGAATATGATTAGTATGATTGGTCCGCTGCTAACCAAAACTCACGATACAAATACATTAAAAATATGACAATGACTTGCTGTGTCAAATAAAAATTATGTGTGCAACAGAAATTGGAAACGATGATCATCACTTTTGTAAAGAACGAGCTGAAGAGATATAAGAGGATTCTGAGCCCAGATTACAAAGAGAATTTTGAGAATAAAAAGGAAAACGAGAGTGATGCCAGAGAAGGGGCTCTGAGGATGGCACTGCATTTCCTTAGGAGTATGCAGGAGAAGGATCTAGCAGACAAACTGCAAGAAAGTAAGATGATTTCTATATGTGACAGTTATGATAGAGAAACATGAATTATTTTACAACAGTGTTTGTATCTTACAAAATTATTGCTACTTTTGTAACAGATGAACTGGATGTACTTTGTCAGTCTGAGCTGAAAAGAAATCTCAAAACCAAGTACCAGAAAGTGTTTGAGGGAATACCTAAGGAAAGAAGTTCTGTTCTGTTAGAAAAGATTTACACCGAGATCTACATCACAGAGGGAGGAAGTGGGAAAGTAAATGAGGAGCATGAAGTCAGACAGATTGAGTCACTATCTAAGAGACCAGCTGGACAGGAGACACCAATCAAATGCAGAGACATATTCAAACCATTACCTGGGCAAGACAAACCAATCAGAACTGTAGTTACAAAGGGAGTAGCTGGCATTGGTAAAACTGTTTCAGTTCAGAAGTTCATCCTGGACTGGGCTGATGGGAAGGAAAACCAGGATATCCACTTCATATTTCCACTGCCTTTTTGGGAGCTCAACCCCATAAAAGATAAACACTCTTTGAGGGACCTACTCCACCGCTTCTTTGCTGAAATAAAGCAGCTAAGTTTTCCCAGCCACAGGAAGTATAAGGTGTTGTTTATATTTGATGGTCTGGATGAATGTAGACTAGATTTAGGCTTTCAGAAAAATGAAAGTTTGTCGGAGGTGACAAAGGTCACTTCATTGGATGTACTCCTGACAAATCTCATCAAGGGTAATCTACTTCCTTCTGCTCTTCTATGGATCACCTCTCGGCCAGCAGCAGCCAATCAAATCTCACCTGAGTGTGTTGACCGAGTCACAGAAGTACAAGGGTTCAGTGATCCACAGAAGGAAGATTACTTCAGGAGGAGGATCAGTGATCAGAATCTTGCAAACACAATAATATCTCATATTAAATCATCTAGAAGTCTACATATCATGTGTCACATACCAGTGTTTTGCTGGATTGCAGTTAGTGTTCTTGAAGTTATTCTTGGGTCCCCAGGAGTGAAACAAGTTCCAAAGACTTTGACTGAGATGTACACATATTTCCTGATTTTTCAAACCAAGCAGAGAAGCCTGAAGTTTGAAGGAATTTATGATACTGATCCTCAGTGGAACCAAGAAGGTCTCTTTGCTCTGGGGAAGCTGGCCTATGAACAACTGCATAAGGGTCAACTCATATTTTATGAAGAAGACCTGAGAGACTTAAAACTTGATGTCAAGGAAGCAGCCATACAGTGTGGCATTTGCACACAGATCTTTCAAGAAGAATCAGGAATCCAGCAGAGAAGGGTGTACTGTTTTGTGCACCTAAGCATCCAGGAGTATCTGGCAGCTTTATATGTGCTGTTGATGCTGACAGTTAAGACGAAAGATGTCCTGTCGAGTCAGCTGGTGAAATTGAGATCAGAGGATTCCATGATCATTCTGCACAAGAGTGCTGTGGACAAAACTTTGAAGTATGAAGATGGACGCCTTGATCTTTTCCTACGTTTCCTTCTTGGCCTTTCACTGGAGTCTAACCAGGCTCTCCTGCATGGCTTACTACCGAGACAACAAACTCAGATGGCAAATAAGAAAACAATCAGTTACATTAAAGAGAAGATTAGAGATATACCTACATCAGAAAGAATAATCAACCTCTTTCACTGTCTGAATGAACTCAATGATCATTCCTTAGTGGAAGAGGTTCAGAGATTCTTGAACACAGGAACGCTTTCTGAGGCCAAACTCTCACCTGCCCAGTGGTCCGCTGTAGTGTTTGTGCTGCTGACGTCAGAGGAGAAGCTGGATGTGTTTGACTTGAAGAAGTACATCAGGTCTGATGAAGGACTAATAAGATTGCTGCCTGTTGTAGAAGAATCACAAAATGCTCTGTAAGTAACTAGGGCAAATACATTTATCAAAGATATTTGGATATAACATGTTCAAAACATAATTTCATGTTATAATAGTAGCCTACCTGTTCTGGAGGAATCCCTAAACTGTAAGTGATGACAGCAATGAGAAAGAGAGGGGAAATATAGTTAGACATTTATAAAATTAATACCTCTCAAAAATAATTATGCATATTTAAGCTACATGCTGCTGAGTCCTTTCCATATAGTCCATTATGTCTGTGTTCCCCACAAGGCTAAATAACTGTAGTCTCACTGAGAGGAGCTGTAGAGGTCTGGGATCTGTCCTCAGTAAAGCATCCTCAAAGCTGAAAGATCTGGACCTCAGTGGCAACAGTATTGGAGATGCAGGAGTGCAAGAACTCTGTAGTGGACTGAAGAATCCAAACTGTACATTGGAGACACTCAAGTAATGTTATGGGTTGATTTATGATTTTGAGGTATCTTCAGGCCTTTTGATGTGCGATATATCGGACCATCTTCCAGTCTTTCAATTTATCCATCAGAATAACCCTTCTGAGGCTAATAATGCTCCAAATGAATTAATTAAGTTTCGAAAACTCACCAGAAAGAATTTAGATTCTTTTAAATCAACCATTAGCTCAATTTTGTGGGATGAGGTTCTGATGCTGAAGGATGCAATAAAAGCCTACCACTTATTTCTGATGCTCTTTAATTCAGCTCTTGATGCTTCCTTTCCCTTGTTTACTAAGAAATCTAGAAATAATCCCTCTAAGGGAAAACCATGGATAACAACTGAGTTAAAGAAGCTTTCAAGAAAGAAAAATAAACTTTACAGGAAATCAATATCAAACCCTTCATACACAAATATTGATGCATATAAGAAATGTAAAAATAATTTTACAGCCCAAGTAAGGAAAACCAAGAAAAAATTCTATGCCGATCAATTTATTCAAGCTTCAAATGACATCAAAACAACCTGGAACCTCATCAACCGCTTACTGAATCGCTCAACTTCCCCGTCATCCGCTCCTAGGGAGATGAACGGCAGGGAAGGTGTCCTATCCAGTCCAAACGAAATTGCTAATGGATTTAATGACTTCTTCGCTAATATTGGTCCTCAACTGGCATCCAACATCAAAGGGTCTGATATGAATCCTTGTAATATAATCAAGGGACAGTATTCTCAACTCCACACTTTCGATCCTCCAACTATACAGGAAGTCCGCGATATCATTATGGCATTAAAAAATTCTGCCCATGGACATGATGGCATTAAAAGTATTCTGATTAAAGAAACTATTAACTTCATCATTCATCCTCTTACACATATTCTCTCCTTATCTCTGCGGTCTGGATTCATCCCCCCTGATCTGAAGATTGCAAAAGTCATCCCAATTTTTAAATCTGGGGATGCCAAGGAATTTAGTAATTATCGTCCAATTTCAATCTTACCCTGTATCTCTAAAATTTTGGAAAAGCTTGTTTACTCGAGGCTTTCCAATCACTTATCAGCAAATGATATATTATATAAACACCAATATGGCTTTCGTAAAAAATACTCCACTGAGCATGCCCTGTTACAGCTTGTGAATTACATCTCATCAGCTCTCGATAATAAGAAATTTGCTCTTGGAGTCTTTCTTGATTTGAGTAAAGCATTCGATACTGTATGTCATGATATACTTACTGCTAAACTTAAGAGGTATGGAGTGGAGGGTACAGCCCTTGCTTGGTTTACTAGCTATCTAACAAATAGAGAACAATATGTATACTTTAATGGTTATTCTTCTAAAAAAGCTAATATTTTGTATGGCGTTCCGCAGGGATCAATCCTGGGTCCCCTATTGTTTCTAATTTATATTAATGACATGGCATCATTATGCACTAATGTCCTTCCAGTTTTGTTTGCGGATGATACGAATATTATAGCTTCACACACTGATTTGCATACACTCATCAGCAATGTTAATAATGAATTGCACATTTTAGAGAAATGGTTTCAGCTGAACAAACTGACCCTCAATGTGAAAAAATGCAACTTTATGATTTTTTGTAATACAAAAAAGTACTACTCAAAAGAACAAGCTAGAATATTTATCAACAATACTGAAATTCAACTTGTTCATCAAACTAAATTTTTAGGAGTCATAATCGACAGTGGCTTAAAATGGTCTAATCATATTGATTTAGTCTCTAAAAGATCTGCTAAGATGCTGGGCATATTGAGGAAAGTTTGCCACTTAATCCACTCCACAGCTCATTTATCCTTGTATTATAGTTTCTTGTTTCCATATATCAATTATTGTAATATTGTTTGGGCGGCTACCTACCCTACCTATCTCTCAAAACTCCTAATCATACAGAAGAAATTTCTTAGACTAATCTCTCAATCAAGTACTTACGCACCATCTGCACCACTATTTAAAAGATATAATGTTCTGCCCATAGATAAAGTTAATCCATATCAAACATGTCTATTTGTCCATAAGTTTTTATATAGAAGAACAGAAATTCCAGTCACTCTCCAGAATATATTTCTTTCCACAGCCGATACACAGTCTTACCATACAAGATCGCGAAACAATAACCTAATGCTCCCACGCACACATACATCTAGGCACCAGTTCAACATATCCTTTAGAGGTCCAAAGCTGTGGAGTGAATTAAGTCCACAGCTGCGATCCATCTCATCCTTCACTGTTTTTAAAAAACAGCTGAAAATCCATCTACAGTCAACATGAAATAATTTTTACCTGTCTCCTTTTGCTTTTTGTTTCTTCTAGTATCCTTACTTGTAGTCCTATTCTCTTGAATTCATTTCTGGGATCTTGTCAATTCTTCCTGCCTCTGTTATGATCCTAATAATTTTGCTTTCAGTTGTTTCCTATTTTTGATCTTTAAGTTTAGCCTGCATGTCATATGAAACTTAACATGGCAATAGGCGTGGAACTCTTGTACAAGCCTTTCTGGCTTCGTTCCCGCCTTGCACTGATGTTTATAATTTGTGCTAAAAATAAACAAACAAACATACATTTTCATCTTTTTTTCAGTAGCTTAAAGGTGTATTCTGATATTAAACACGTTTAGCTCCTGTTCGGGGATGTCTAGGACAAAATAGAATGACTACTACAGAAGCTTTGATAATTGGTCCGGTCTCAGCTATTGGCTCATTTCCAACCTCCCCTGCCTGCTTCAGAAAGGCTAGATAAGTTCATGCACAATCCTGTCCTTAAAACACCCAGAAAATGTTTATTGTAAAACATATTGTAAAACACATTATTGTAAAACATATTTTTGTAAAACACATTTATGCAACTCACTGAGTGGTATTTGTTGTTCCTTGATTTTCCAAAACAAGTATCAAAGTGAAATGCCTTTTCTGATATGTTTTATTTGCCATTAAATCCCAATTAAATTGCTCCAGAATTTACAAAATGCAAAATAAAACACAACGGAAATGGTACTTCGCTACAGTACTTATGATACTCAGATAAAACAGAATAATATCTCAAAATTTAAAATGACAAAAACACAAAAATGTTAGGATCAGATCAGAGGATTGCAACTCACTCCCCTATGCAAGGAGGGAGATTAATTATTTATGCCCATCCTTCCCTCTGTGCGAGATTTGAACAGGCAGCTACCCATATCCGAGACTTGTTGTACTGGATCCGAATTTACATCTGGAAATGGCCAGTTGTTATTCAGATAACCACAGAATAATAGTAATTATTTGTGAATGAACAAACAGATGAACTGACAGATGCGTTATGTTTTTGTCTGCTTTAATAAAATGATGTTCTCACTACAGGCTGTCAACTTGTGGGGTCACAGAGAAGGGCTGTACTGGTCTGGCCTCAGCTCTGAAATTAAATCCCAATCATCTCAGAGAGCTGGATCTCAGGGGAAATGATCCTGGGACATCAGGAATCAAAGTGCTTTTAGACCTTAAGGACGACCCTCAGTTTAAACTGAGAAATATCAGGTAAATGTGTTTCATTAGAGTGAAGATATTCTCCCCAAGGTACAGGTAAAGGTTTTCAAAGTAGTAAAAACAAACCAAAAACAGTGCTCTTTCTTAATGTTTATTTCGTATTGGTATTACTCAAGGCATTAGCAAATTTTTATACAAGTGTTGCCTGCTAAAATAATATTACATTTAAGATCCATTTTTTCATGACATAATGACATGGTTACATGTGTCAACCGGTAGAATCTTAATTAGCCACTATAGAGTCATATATCTAAGAAACATATAATTCAGCCCATTAGCCCAAATATATTAACATTTTAGATACCTGCCCTAAGAATTTGCAAGGAACAAAAATTAAAACAGACTTTTTAAAAATCCTGTGATATTGGCCGCAATATTGCAGCTCCAGCTGAGCCAATACATTTGGATAGTCAGCATCAAAGGGCAGTGGTCAAGTAGTGAATTTCAAATGTAGACTTTAGTACACACACATAGTGTATGATTTTTGTTGCTGTACAGTATAGTACAGTACAGTACAATACTAAATACAATAAAAAATAGTCAAGATACACATGCGTCCACTTTTAATTTGCTTCGCTTAAAAAAATTATGATCTTACTGTTTTTTTTTGTTGTTGTTTGTTTTTTTGTTTGTTTGTTTTGTTTTGTTATGATTATTCATGTAAATATGCTCCCTTTGTGTTGTTCAAACAAAATCACAAAAAGTGCATTAAACACATGTACAATGGGTATGCAAAATAATCACAAAAATTATATTCTATTCGCAAGCCGATCATGTCAAATTGTCATATAACAAAAGTAGCAATCTTATTTGAGCATTCAAGTGCCCTGATGTGATACAGTACTTTATTTCCAAAATTTCAGTTAGCTCAAGAAGATACAAATATTGTGTTCCTCTGCAGGTTTCTTAAAAGTGTTGCTGCTGAGGAAGCCTGTGCTGCTGTGACTGCAGCTGTGGGTTCAAACCCCTTAATCATGACTAAACTGGATCTGAGGGGACTCATACCAGAACAATTGGGAGTGACTCAGCTGTGTGCTCTACTGGAGGATCCCCTCTGTAGACTGTGGACGCTTGAGTAAGTGGACCATTTCATTCAACAGTGTAGGGCAAATTGTAGACGAAAGTAAATCATGTAAATATGTGTCCTTTTCTCTTGGAGAAAGTGTACACGTTTTGGGGTTGTTTTGCTGCCTCTGGCAATGGGTGCCTTGACTATGGCATCATGAAATTTGAAGATCACCAAAAGATTTTGTTGTGCAATGTAGCGCCCAGTGGTAGAAAGCTCTGTCTATGTCATAGGTCATGGATGTTTCAGCAGCAGTAATGATTACAAACATACTCCAAAAACCACCCTAGTTAGAGACAAAACGTGAGTTCTGAAGTGATCAGCATTGGATCTAAATCTAAATCTGACCCTTCACTGATCCCAAAACTCCTGTTGTGAGGAGGCACACTTAAGCTATGAGAGAATCGGAGCAGTTTGAAATAGAAGAGGGGTCTAGAATTCCAGTTGAGATGTGTAGGAACCTTGTTGAAGTTTATAGGAAGTGGTTAGCGACAGTTATCTTTTGAAACTGGTGTGCAACCGCCTTTAAAGTTTAGGGTGGCAACAATTTTGTGTGGCCCAAATCATGATTTCTGTGTAAAATTATATGGAATTTACCAGGGTTCCCACGCGTCCTGGAAAACCTGGAAAACCTGAAATTTTAGAGATGGCCTTTCCAGTCATTGAAAACACCTGGAAATTGGCTAAAATGTTAAAATGTCCTGGAAAAATTCTGTACTGACCTGGAAAATTATAATTCAATTTAGCCACTCATTCAGATTCGGAGACACCTTGCTGCTTTTTGATAAGCTAGGGAGAAACATTTGTCTGGTTTGTCTGTTTGTTTGTCTGTCTGTCTGTCTGTCTTTCTGTCTGTCTGTTTGTTTGTTTGTCTGTCTGAGTACTGCGCGGATTTGGATGAAATTTTCGGATAATGTGTATATTGGGACAAGCAAGGACTGATTTGATTTTGGTGCCAATCCGTAATCCAAAACATGATCTGGAATTTATTTTTGTGTCTGTGACCACATTGCCTTGGCGGTCTGCACTCTCTGAGCGCTTTTCTAGTTACCATCTTGAGCTGGCTTAGTGGCTAGATTGGCCAAAAAAAAAATGTTTTTTTTTTTATATTTTACTGTAGTTGGTTTGACCAAATGTTAATTCTAGCTAGTTTTACCAAGTCCCCTCACTCACCTGCCAAGGGAAGGTCGCTTTAATTCAAGGTTAGCTCTGTTGCACGCATCTGCTGAGTGCACTAGATAGTGAGTAGAAGAAAAGAATCCGGCCAAGGCAATGTGGTCACAGACACAATGTAAATTCCAGATGGGGTTCTGAGTCACCTATCAACACCAAAATTGAATCAGTTCTTACAGTACGTTTACATGTCCCAATATACAGGTTGCCCAAAATTTCAATCCAAATCCGTGCAGTACTTTTCACATTATGTTGTACACACAAACACACAAGTGGACAACCAATTTGCATTGAGTCAATAGCACCTAATATCTTTCTTTTGTTTTGAATGTTGTATGGTCTGTTGACTCAATGTTTGCGTTCGGTTCGGGCTATGTTATTTCAAATTCTTTAATTCCACTTGCTATCTAGTGCAGTCAGCAAACTTGTACAACAGTGCTATGCTGGAATTAGGCCTACACCAAATCTTGACTTTAAAGACTCTCATGACTGTTAGACTCTCATTCTAAACATGAATTTGCTCACTACGCCCAGGGCCGGCCCAAGCCCAAAGGGGGCCCTAAGCAGAATTTCATTTGGGGGCCCCCTCACCGCCACAACAGCATTTTTTTTTTGGGGGGGGGGGGGGGGTGTTGACCCTGCCTGTGACTCACTCTCAAGAGATATTGTGATGGATTAACTATTGCTTGTTCTCCCTATCAACAACAACATATTGCTTGTTTCATTAATTGTTTAAATTCACCCAGTGTTCTTGTCATCATCTGAATTTTACACCATTTTTTGAAAATACTGAAAAATATTAGACAACAAAAGTTTAGGATGCTATGGTTTTATACAACACTCACAATACATTTTATGTGAACATTATTGCTGATATCACAGACATTGGTAGGCTACTCTATGCAATAAGCAGCTTATGATAACAGAAATAGCCCTGATTCACTCACTATGTTTGCTATTTCAAGCATCAATAATAGGCCTAACCTATATCAGAGAAGAGTGATTCTTGCCATTCTTGACAATAAAGAGCTAGGTTTGAATTAAATGATAGTCCTACATTAAGATAGCTTGATACATCTCCTAAGACTAACTAGGATTTTGCCTATAGAAGAACTTCCTCATGTCCAATGTCTGTGCAGGCAGCAAATATTCATCAACCAAAAATAGGCTATCCTTAACCTAAGCCTATAGCCTACTTGAATGTTTAGTCGAACATTCATTTAATGTGGCCTTGAGTTAATTTTGAGGACATACAACAAAAGAATAAGGTTTCAGCCAAAGCTACGTTGTGAGGTGGCAATTAACAGAGCTGACGTTATATTACCTCCTCGGGAATCTGTTCCTTTCCTGCTCACAGGATTCATTTCACTTACTGACTTACTTTGTTCCAAATGCAAAACATGGAGTGTGGACTTTCAGCAATATGCAATTTACCTACTTGAGCACGTGGAATGGACTGACGATTGCATGCGGTGAGATGTTGGTGAATGCGGAGTCGATTTTCAGCGCTATGCGTAGCTACTCTATTCAAACAAGTAGAATGGATTCTTCCGCGGTGGATTAGAAACTGCGCTATGGCTGTGCTTTACCATTCCCAGGAGGCTTTGTTCTAATCATATTGCAGGTTGTTGTTATAGTTTTTCTGTGGTAAACATAAACGTTTTATGATGTCAGAATAACAAGAATGAAATAAAAATACAAATGCTACATCAACTTCGCTAGATTGTTGGGAGAAGTCAGAGGTGTGTGTAAGCCAAACCATGACTGAGATAAAGAGTGATAGTAAGTGATATAAATTGAATGGATTCGTTATTATTAATATTTATATTATAATATCAATGGGTAGGTATCACTAGGATATTTAGGTAATTCTTACCCTCAAAAAAAAAATATTATTTCAAAACGTGATTTCTCGAGCGCTCCTGGGGGCCCCCCGAGCTGTCGGGGCCCTAAGCGACGGCATAACTCGCGTATGCCTCGGGCCGGCCCTGACTACGCCCATCACCACTGGACAGTCAGTCATACCTCTTTCTAATGCATATGTATAGCGAATTGGTGTATTGTTGTTCCGATAACATTAGTCTACACCTCGATCTACGTCCTTGAATTTGAGGGGAAAAGCCTTGAAATGTCCTGGGAAAGTCCTTAAATTTGATGTTGAAGAAAGAGTGGGAACCCTGTTTACATTTTATGTTGTTGCAATGCCTACGGAGCCCCGGTGGTGACGTGGTGATATAATATTTTTAAGGAGGAAGGGAAAAAAAAAAAACATTTTTAACACTCACCATGTTTGCAAGATCTTTAGTTTGTTTTGCGAGATCTTGAGTTTGTTTTGCAAGATCATGTGTTTGTTTTGCGAGATCTTGAGTTTGTTTTGTGAGATCTTGAGTTTGTTTTGCGAGATCTCGACTTTATTTTGAGAGATCTCGACTTTATTTTGCGAGATCTCGACTTCGTTTTGCAAGATCTCCACTTTTTAATCTCGAGATCTCGAGTTTCATGCTTGTCTGATGGTTGAGTCTGAAATTAGGCTGTGTTCCTTCATGTTACCAGCAGGAGGCGATCGGCTCCTGGCACATGCAGTCTCTATAATGCTCAGGTTATTTTCAAAATGACTCGCACTGCATTATCAACCAATAACCAACTCCATAATCACCCAAACCCCATCTCAAAATAAAGTGCTATCTGTCTATCCATGTCTATTTTTTCCTTATCAAGGTAGACACTCTATCAATTCTACCTTTCAGCGACACAGAAACCGAAACCTACATTTTGCGCGCAGGCAACTAGGCCACCAGGCCTAGGAGTCAGAGCCGTATGCGCCACCTGCTGGATGAAACTACAACCTAATTTCAGACTTGCAACCATCAGACATGCATGAAACTTTTGATTTGCGAGATCTTGACTTTTGATTTGCGATATCTCGAGAATGAAAAGTCAAGATCTCGCAAAACAAACTCGAGATCTCGCAAAACAAACTCAAGATCTTGCAAAACAAACTCAAGATCTCGCAAAACAAACTCAAGATCTCGCAAAACAAACTCAAGATCTCGCAAAAATTTAGTCAGTGTTAGTCCCCAGAACATGCTTTTTTTTTCTCTTCCTCCTTAAAAATATAGTACCACCATGTCACCAGAGGGGCTCCGTACAATGCAGATAAAGGGAATTGTGTATGTAAATTATATAATATAGGCTATTTAAAAACATTTGTAATTACAATTATTTTCTGGGAGAAATTAGCCTGGGAATTCCCATGCTCCTTTGCGCGCTTATTTCATTTCACTCTGCAGAGGAGCATGGTGACCATGGCCGTTTTTCTCGCTTGCTTTCGGTATCCAATCGCAGAACAAAAAGGGATTTGTACGGTCCTCGATTGCATTTTACGTCACGTGGTGGCTCTGGTATTCATAGTTTTCACCTGAAGATTCCGGCTACTATGACGTATGGGACTGGCGGGCAAAAAACATTCCCTCCACTGCCCTCCATACAGTATTTTTACCACTGTTACTTGAAATCAAAATAAAATGTATGGTTTACGTGAATATGTCAGTGATTAATTTCAGCAAAATGGTCAGTAATTAACCCTAGCATATATATCGCATTATCAAATATCCTATTCAAAATATTAGCTTACTGAAATAAGGCCAGTTAGCAGCGCTGCTTAGGTCGGCTGCACATCTCTCTCAAGGCGTCCAGATTAATGTTTAAATTAACTTCCAGACCCAGCTGGTTTTAGTTATGTTCACTTAACTGTTGCATTATTATGTACTGGACCAACTATTGGATTACACTTGGCACCTGAAATGAACAAGATATGAAGAAGTCCGAAAATTAGGATTATTTTGATGTCAAAAGGTAGGCTGAAATTGAAAGCTAACGTGAGCGGTTGGACCAGGTTAAACTTGATGTAAACTATGGGATGAGCAAGCTGTCATTTATTTGGTGTTTGTATTGCTGTTTTCCTCGGCATTCTCTGGTGTAATAGGCCTATCTGTGATTTAATGTACGTTCAACTAACATGCCGTGGGACTTTGGTGCCTTTCCAGATAGTAATAACTACGGCAACGACCGCTTAGCTCCCCCTGTCTCCGTTAGCTTTTCGAGTTCAGAAGGTGAGGAGGGAAGAGTAGGGTATTTATTTTTATCTGTGGCTACTACATAAAGTAGGCTAAGGAAGTGGATAACATCATCATGTTTTCTCCGAAGTTTCGTTGTTTGAGCAACTTTTTGGCTCTTGTTACATGAATCATTACGTGAGGGTTTAACGTTAATTGGGTGCTGCCAATATCATACGTCCTGCTAACTTCACCGCGCTGCTGCCAATGCAGTCGGCAGGATGCTGATTTAACAAAAAAGACGACAAAGCTACTGTAAGCACAGTCGTATTTTTCTGTTTACCATGTCTATGCCAATAGACGGGCGAGATGGTTGATAATTTTATAAACTGGTATGGAGCGCAAACGTACGGTTACTGTTAACGTTACACAGTTCTCTGATAGCAGAACGAGGCCCTCTGCCCGCCAGGTACCCGTTCGATTGACGTCACTGCAAACTATGAATTGGCTCCGAGGTATGTACAGACGCTATGATAGACATTCGTAGCGCCCAATAAACGGCTATGGACAATTGTAAACGATGCTTCCGCTACGAGAAATGCAATAGGTAGGTCTCCAGACTAAATATCACTTGTGATTTTAGTTTGGCATTCGCCAGGCTAGGGAGAAATAGTGGATTTTCTGGAAAAATTCCAGGTGCCATCACTTTCAACCATGACTAGTATTTGTGCTGTTACACTAAACAAATCATACTGGTTATGGTATGGTGTTTGTTTGTGCTGTATTTTGTGCTGTACTGTACTGTATTGAATTGTATTGTAGTCTGTGGGACTTATCATGCTGGTTGACTATGCTAAATTGCCACTAACTCAAGCTGTGGAAAGAAAGAGGTAAACCTTAATGTGTGGAAGATTGCTGATGTTTTCTCAAAGTAGTTCATTCATCATTTCAAGTACTGTTGTGCTTGCAGAAGAATTATTAATTACAATTGAAGAAGTTAATGTGAAACGACGGAATATCTTCAAGTAGTCTGTTGCTGTCTTCTTTTGATCCTGGGGAAGTACCCTTTGACAAGCTATTTATCAAACGACTGTCTTTTCCTTCTTAGTGAATTTCATTGTTAACAAACTGAGGACAGACGATATTTACTTTCATAATCCCCTTTAAGAATGTATTTACAGTAATTATTCAGCAGTAGCCTATAAGAGTCCGAAATTCCACAGGTTATCATGATCTTACATAGTTTGGTTAAATGGCTGTGTAAGGCAGCCACCATGTCACCTGCTCCATGTCTAACTGTAGGAATCCACCTTAACAGGAAATACTTTCCCATGACAATTTACAAGCCCAGCCACCAGACTTAACTGTGAGTCAGATTTTCATTTTCAGGGCGGGCATATGCAGTAATAATGTAATTGCTTTCCTTCTGAAATCACCACCCTACCTCCTCATCGAGAACCTCTTGGTGGAGGATGTCAGTATCATAACTCTGAAACTGAGACATACAGTAATTGTGGGCCAAAGCCCTTTCATTTGAACAATTTCAGGGTGGGCATGTAGTAATGTAATTGATTTCCTTCTGAGATCACCACCAAACTTCTTCACAAAGAAACTCTGCTATAGTCAGTATTTGTTAAATGGTTTATGTCAACTAGCATACTATGACTCTGAAAATCTATGGTAACTTCGGCAGCTGGCACATTAAAAGCAATGCATTACATTACACAACACTATTTTTGACTTTGACAGACATCACACTGTCATTTTCCTCTTCCTCTAATTATTAGTCACCATCATTCAGTATCATGTGTATCATTGTATCATTCAGACAGAGCATACAGTACATATGATCGATAACATGCACAGACACATGCATACTCACACAGACAATGATAAAATCATCATTATCATTATTACAGTAAAAACATAATTTCTCTTTGTAGCCTGGAGAACTACAGTATAACAGAGGAATACTAAATCATCAATTTCATTATTTAATATATTTAACATTTCCTCTCTATAGCCTGTCTAACTGCAGTATTACAGAGGAAGGCTTCAATGCTCTTGCATCAGCACTGAGATCAAACCCCTCACACATCAGAAACCTGTGGCTGAGTGATAATAAAGCTGGAGATTCAGGAGGGAAGAATCTTGCTGCTCTTCTGGAGAACTGTAACTGTAAACTGGAGGGACTATAGTGAGTAGCACAAGACCACATATTGAGACTGTCAGAAAATGATGTAGTATTGAATACTTCTTATATTCTTAATTTGCTTATTAATTTTGTTTTTCTTTCTCCTTGGACCGAGTTTCAAAACAGTTAATAAGAATAATAATTGTTTTAACACAATACATTTCCAAAGAATGATGTAGCAGCATTAAGCTATGAGCCAGACCATTTGAACAATTCCAGGGTGAGCATGTAGAAATGTAATTGCTCTCCATCTGAGATCACCTCACCTTACTTCCTCACAGATAGCCTCTTAGCTACGGTAGTCAGTATTTGTCATGGTATTTGTCAGCCAGCGTTCTGTACTTATAACTCTGAAACTGTCCCGTAACAATGGTGGCTGGTACATTAAAAGTAATACATTACATTTCACAAAACAACATTCACCGTCATGCTCCTCATCCTCTAATTAGTTGTCAGCATTGAACACGCCATCTCCCATGTTGTCACTTTTTTATCATTTCTTTATCACAAGTTTGAAAACAAGTGCATGCACACACACACACACACACACACACACACACACACACACACACACACACACACACACACACACACACACACAAACACACACACACATGCATGTCAAGGGCAAAATCACAATTTTCATTATTTGATGTATTTAACGTTTTCTCTCTATAGCCTGTCTGAATGCAGTATTGCAGAGGAAGGCTTCAATGTCCTTGTATCAGCATTGAGATCAAACCCCTCACACATCAGAGACCTGTGGCTGAATGATAATAAAACTGGAGATTCAGGAGGGAAGAATCTTGCTGCTCTTCTGGAGGATCCCAACTCTAAACTTCAGAGGCTACAGTGAGTAACACAAGACCACATACTGAGACTGTCAGTGAATATGAGGTTGTATTGACTTCTTGAACTCTTAATTTACTTTTTAGTTTAATTTAATATTTCTTTCTCCTTGGAGTGAGGTACCTTAACAACAATTAATACAAATGTTGTTGTGTGGCAATAAAGTATTATCTATTCTATACAAACACATTAATGTCCAAAGAGTGATGTAGCACCTATTGATCTGCACCAGACATAACTGTGAGCCAGACCTGTTATTTGGAAAATTCAAGGGTGGACATGTTGTAATGTAATTCCTTTCATTCTGAGATGACCACCCTAATTCCTCACAGAGAACCTCTTAGCAGTATTTGCCATATGGTTTATATCAGCCAGCATACTGTACTTCCAACTCTACATCTCAACATCTACTGCCATTTTCCTCCTCTAATTATTTATCAGCATTAAAATCATTTCCTGTTTTGTCACTTTAATCATTCAGAGCAACACACACACACACACACACACACACACACACACACACACACACACACACACACACACACACACACAAACACACCATTATTACCATTATTAAAAATGTATATATTTAACATTTTCTCTCTACAGCCTGTCTAACTGCAGCATTGCAGAGGAAGGCTTCAATGCTCTTGTATCAGCACTGAGATCAAACCCCTCACACATCAGAGAGCTGTGGCTGAAATATAATAAAGCTGGAGATTCAGGAGGGAAGAATCTTGCTGCTCTTCTGGAGGATCCCAACTGTAAACTTCAGGAACTACAGTGAGTAACACAAAACCACATACTGGAACTGTCAGTGAATATGAGGTTGTATTGAATACTTCTTAAATTCTTTATTTACTTTTTCATTTAATTTAATTTCATTACAGTGCATGCAAAGCGATGCACTGTACTGTTCTCCGTTGGCTTCTTCTTCTTTTTATTATTACAGTGCATGCAAAGCGATGCACTGTACTGTTCTCCGTTGGCTTCTTCTTCTTTTTATTACAGTGCATGCAAAGCGATGCACTGTACTGTTCTCCGTTGGCTTCTTCTTCTTCTTATTACAGTGCATGCAAAGCGATGCACTGTACTGTTCTCCGTTGGCTTCTTCTTCTTTTTACAGTGCATGCAAAGCGATGCACTGTACTGTTCTCCGTTGGCTTCTTCTTCTTTTTATTATTATTATTATTATTCTTCTATGCTCGCTTTTTCTCAATAACCGTTTCACCTAGAAACTTCATTCAAACTTCATCTCGTAGGTCTCGATTTGTGTTGTTATGCTATGACATTTCACTTTTCTACTATTTTTACTTTTTCTACTATCTGCGATAAACGAGCGAAAAAAAGTGCTTTTTTTCACAAATTATGGAATTTTCAGAGTTCCACAACAGAATTCTACTTCCTATTGTTGCTACCTTAACTACTGTAAACATTCTATTGTTGCTTTCTTGACTACTGTAAACATTCCAGAGAACTTTCAGCAGACTAGTGGAACTTCTAGGATTCTATTTCCACGAACATTCTGTTATCTGCTGTATTAACCTTTCCAGTTCATTTCTATTAACCTAATGGGCTATTTAAGCTTATTTCACTTCCATTTGCTGAGGCAAATGAGCTCGCGAAGCGAGCCTCTTTGCCTTTTCCCTCTTCTACTGTCTTTTTCTTTTCAATTCTCTGTATCATCTATTCAACTTTTAACAACTTTTTCATCTTTGCCATTTTTTTCTTTGATTCTCTGTATTATCTGTTCAACTTTTGGCAACTATTTACGTCTTCACCTTTTTGTCTTCAATTCTCTTCAATTATCTATTCACTTTTTCATCGACATTTTACATTTTTGCCTATTTCCCTTCAACTTTTTGCCAACTTTTTACTGTACATCTTTGCCTTTTCCTCTTCAATTCTCTGTATTATCTCGTCAACTTTTTGGCAACCTTTCAGGCCTAGCCTACATATTTTCCTTTTTTTCTCTTCAATTCTCTGTATTATATTCAACATTTTTTGCAACTTTTTTTCCACATCTTTTCCTATTTCAACTATTTCCTATTTCAACATTTTTAAACAAATTTACACAAAGCAACTTTTTATGTAATCATCAACAACGAACCATTTGACGCAGCCAAAGGCTGCGTCCACCTTTTACCACTAATTTAACTACTGATACGGGCCATGTTCATTCAAACTATCATCAACTATCTTTTTTTTTTAACTATTCAATATCACCCATTCATCAACATTGACAATAGCCACTGCTAACAACTCCCATGATGACCTAGCAATATACATAGCAACCAACAAGATCAATGTAGCAACCAACATATCCGCCCTCGCAATGGCCTAGTAACAACCTCAGATACCCCTACAATGTCCTGGGAACCAGTTCCACAATGATGACATGGCAACTGGCATAGCAACCAACATGCTCAACATGGCAAACAGCATAGCAACCACCATATCCGCCCTAGCAACAGCCTAGCAACTGCCTCCAGCAGCCTTGCAATGTCTTTACAGCCACTCCAGCAATAATGATATAGCAATGAACATTGCAACCAACATGATCAACGAAGCAACCAGCATAGCAACCTACATGTCCACCCTAGCAACTGCCGAACAACATCCTCAAGCACCAATGCCACCTTCCAGGAAGCACTTCCACAATGATGACCTAGCAATGAACATTACAACCAACATGATCAACGTAGCAACCACCATAACTTACCTGGCAACAGCCTAGCAACAACCTCAAGAAGCCCTGCAATGTCCTAGGAACCGCTTCCACACTGATGACCAAGCACTAGACATAGCAACCAACATGATCAATATAACAACCAGCATAGTAACCACCATATCCGCCCTAGCAACGGCCTAACAACAACCAAAAGTACCCTTGCAATCAACATAACCAATACAGCAACCAGCGCCATTTTCTTTTTTTTTCAACTATTCAACAACATGATCAAGGTAGCAACATTTTCTTTGCTACTTGACTAGTAACTTTGATTGCCTAAACAAGTTTCCTCTTTACTCTACTTTTCTACTTTTTTTCTACTATCACTTTCTAAGTGTACTTTTTTAAACGTTTGCATGCACTGTGTAATTCCTTGGAATTGCAAATCTAGTTACAGTGCATGCATAGCGATGCACTGTCTTGTTATCCGTTGGCTTCTTCTTCTTATTCTTATTCTTATTATTCTTCTATGCACGCTTTTTCTCAATAACCGTTTCACCTAGAAACTTCATTCAAACTTCATCTTGTAGGTCTCTATTTCTATTGTTATGCTAAGACTTTTCTCTTTTCTACTATTTTTACTTTTTCTACTATCTGCGATAAACAAGCGAAAAAGAGCTTTTTTTTCCAGAAATGATGGAATTTTGATAGTTCCATTACAGAATTCTACTTCCTACTGTTGCTTCCCTTAACTACTGTAAACATTCTATTGTTGCTTTCTTGACTACTGTAAACATTCCAGAGAACTTTCAGCAGACTAGTGGAACTTCTAGGATTCTATTTCCACGAACATTCTGTTATCTGCTTTATTAACCTTTCCAGTTCATTTCTATTAAACTAATGGGCTATTTAAGGTTTTTTCACTTCCATTTGCTGAGAAGCCTCTTTGCCTTTCCCCTCTTCTACTGTCTTTTTCTATTCAATTCTCTGTATCATCTATTCAACTTTTGACAACTTTTTCATCTTTGTCATTTTTTTCTTTGATTCTCTGTATTATCTGTTCAACTTTTGGCAACTATTTTCCTCTTCACATTTTTGTCTTCAATTCTCTGTATCATGTATTCACTTTTTCAACAACATTTGACATTTTTGCCTTTTTCTCTTCAATTCTCTGTATTAATCTATTCAACTTTTTGCCAACTTTTTACTGTACATCTTTGCCTTTTTCTCTTCAATTCTCTGTATCATCTATTCAACTTTTTGGCAACCTTTCAAGCCTAGTCTACATATTTTCCTTTTTTTCTCTTCAATTCTCTGTATTATATTCAACATTTTTTGCAACTTTTTTTTTTTTTTTTTTTTTACATCTTTTCCTCTTTCAACATTTTTAAACAAATTGACACAAACCAACTTTTTATGTAATCATCAACAACGAACCATTTGACCTTTTACCACTAATTCAACTACTGATACAGGCCATGTTCATTCGAACGATCATCAACTATCTTTTTTTTTCAACTATTCAATAATCACCCATTCATCAACATTAACAATAGTCACTGCTAACAACTCCCATGATAACCTAGCAATATACATAGCAACCAACAAGATCAATGTAGCAACCAACATATCCGCCCTCGCAATGGCCTAGTAGCAACCTCAGACACCCCTACAATGTCCTGGGAACCAGTTCCACAATGATGACATGGCAATTGACATAGCAACCAACATGCTCAACATGGCAAACAGCATAGCAACCACCATATCTGCCCTAGCAACAGCCTAGCAACTGCCTCCAGCAGCCTTTACAACCATTCCAGCAATAATGATATAGCAATAAACATAGCAACCAACATGATCAACATAGCAACCAGCATAGCAATCTACATGTCCACCCTAGCAACTGCCTAACAACAACCTTAAGCACTAATGCCACCTTCCAGGAAGCACTTCCACAATGATGACCTAGCAATGAACATTGCAACTAACATGATCAACGTAGCAACCAGCATAGCAACCAACATATCTGCCCTGGCAACAGCCTAACAACAACCTCAAGTAGCCCTGCAATGTCCTAGGAACCGCTTCCACACTGATGACCAAGCACTAGCCATAGCAACCAACATAACAAGCAGCATAGCAACCACCATATCCGCCCTAGCAACGGCCTAACAATAACCAAAAGTACCCTTGTGTAACGGAGGCCAGCTAGCGCGGCGGTAGTGTGTAAATCCTCATCACCCAATTCCATGGGCGCTTCTAACACGCTGAGTTAGAAGCTTGGGCTTTTAGCTCAGTTGGTTAGAGTGTTCCACTCCCACGCCGGGAGATTGTAGCTTGTGGGGTGGCGTGTGCGGTGCGGACCGCCACCGACTACACTTGCAATCAACATACTGTAGCAACCAACACAGCAACCAGCACCATTTTCTTTTTTTTCAACTATTCAACTACATGATCAAGGTAGCAACATTTTCTTTGCTACTTAACTAGTAACTTTGATTGCCTAAACAAGTTTCCTCTTTACTCTACTTTTCTATCTTTTTTTCTAATGTCACTTTCTAAGTGCACTTTTTTAAACGTTTGCATGCACTGTGTAATTCCTTGGAATTGCAAATCTAGTTATTATTATTATTCTTCAATGCTCGCTTTTTCTCAATAACCGTTTCACCTAGAAACTTCATTCAAACTTCATCTCGTAGGTCTCGATTTGTGTTGTTATGCTATGACATTTCACTTTTCTACTATTTTTACTTTTTCTACTATCTGCGATAAACGAGCGAAAAAAGTGCTTTTTTTCACAAATTATGGAATTTTCAGAGTTCCACAACAGAATTCTACTTCCTATTGTTGCTACCTTAACTACTGTAAACATTCTATTGTTGCTTTCTTGACTACTGTAAACATTCCAGAGAACTTTCAGCAGACTAGTGGAACTTCTAGGATTCTATTTCCACGAACATTCTGTTATCTGCTGTATTAACCTTTCCAGTTCATTTCTATTAACCTAATGGGCTATTTAAGCTTATTTCACTTCCATTTGCTGAGGCAAAGGGCTCGCGAAGCGAGCCTCTTTGCCTTTTCCCTCTTCTACTGTCTTTTTCTTTTCAATTCTCTGTATCATCTATTCAACTTTTAACAACTTTTTCATCTTTGCCATTTTTTTCTTTGATTCTCTCTATTATCTGTTCAACTTTTGGCAACTATTTACGTCTTCACCTTTTTGTCTTCAATTCTCTTCAATTATCTATTCACTTTTTCATCGACATTTGACATTTTTGCCTATTTCCCTTCAACTTTTTGCCAACTTTTTACTGTACATCTTTGCCTTTTTCTCTTCAATTCTCTGTATTATCTCTTCAACTTTTTGGCAACCTTTCAGGCCTAGCCTACATATTTTCCTTTTTTTCTCTTCAATTCTCTGTATTATATTCAACATTTTTTTCCACATCTTTTCCTATTTCAACTATTTCCTATTTCAACATTTTTAAACAAATTTACACAAAGCAACTTTTTATGTAATCATCAACAACGAACCATTTGACGCAGCCAAAGGCTGCGTCCACCTTTTATCACTAATTTAACTACTGATACGGGCCATGTTCATTCGAACTGTCATCAACTATCTTTTTTTTTTTCAACTATTCAATAATCACCCATTCATCAACATTAACAATAGCCACTGCTAACAACTCCCATGATGACCTAGCAATATATCAACCAACAAGATCAATGTAGCAACCAACATATCCGCCCTCGCAATGGCCTAGTAACAACCTCAGACACCCCTATGGCAATTGACATAGCAACCAACATGCTAAACATGGCAAACAGCATAGCAACCACCATATCCGCCCTAGCAACAGTCTAGCAACTGCCTCCAGCAGCCTTGCAATGTCTTTAGAACCACTCCATCAATAATGATATAGCAATGAACATGGCAACCAACATGATCAACGTAGCAACCAGCATAGCAACCTACATGTCCACCCTAGCAACTGCCGAACAACAACCTTAAGCACCATATGCCACCTTCCAGGAAGCACTTCCACAATGACCTAGCAATGAACAAATGCAACCAATATGCAACCAACATGATCAACCACCATAACTTACCTGGCAACAGCCTAGCAACAACCTCAAGAAGCCCTGCAATGTCCTAGGAACCGCTTCCACACTGATGACCAAGCACTAGACATAGCAACCAACATGATCAATGTAACAACCAGCATAGTAACCACCATATCCGCCCTAGCAACGGCCTAACAACAACCAAAAGTACCCTTGCAATCAACATAACAACCAATACAGCAACCAGCACCATTTTCTTTTTTTTCAACTATTCAACAACATGATCAAGGTAGCAACATTTTCTTTGCTACTTGACTAGTAACTTTGATTGCCTAAACAAGTTTCCTCTTTACTCTACTTTTCTACTTTTTTTCTACGATCACTTTCTAAGTGTACTTTTTTAAACGTTTGCATGCACTGTGTAATTCCTTGGAATTGCAAATCTAGTTATTATTATTATTCTTCAATGCTCGCTTTTTCTCAATAACCGTTTCACCTAGAAACTTCATTCAAACTTCATCTCGTAGGTCTCGATTTGTGTTGTTATGCTATGACATTTCACTTTTCTACTATTTTTACTTTTTCTACTATCTGCGATAAACGAGCGAAAAAAGTGCTTTTTTTCACAAATTATGGAATTTTCAGAGTTCCACAACAGAATTCTACTTCCTATTGTTGCTACCTTAACTACTGTAAACATGCTATTGTTGCTTTCTTGACTACTGTAAACATTCCAGAGAACTTTCAGCAGACTAGTGGAACTTCTAGGATTCTATTTCCACGAACATTCTGTTATCTGCTGTATTAACCTTTCCAGTTCATTTCTATTAACCTAATGGGCTATTTAAGCTTATTTCACTTCCATTTGCTGAGGCAAATGAGCTCGCGAAGCGAGCCTGTTTGCCTTTTCCCTCTTCTACTGTCTTTTTCTTTTCAATTCTCTGTATCATCTATTCAACTTTTGACAACTTTTTCATCTTTGTCATTTTTTTCTTTGATTCTCTGTATTATCTGTTCAACTTTTGGCAACTATTTACGTCTTCACCTTTTTGTCTTCAATTCTCTTCAATTATCTATTCACTTTTTAATCGACATTTTACATTTTTGCCTATTTCCCTTCAACTTTTTGCCAACTTTTTACTGTACATCTTTGCCTTTTTCTCTTCAATTCTCTGTACTATCTCTTCAACTTTTTGGCAACCTTTCAGGCCTAGCCTACATATTTTCCTTTTTTTCTCTTCAATTCTCTGTATTATATTCAACATTTTTTGCAACTTTTTTTTCCTCATCTTTTCCTATTTCAACTATTTCCTATTTCAACATTTTTAAACAAATTTACACAAAGCAACTTTTTATGTAATCATCAACAACGAACCATTTGACGCAGCCAAAGGCTGCGTCCACCTTTTATCACTAATTTAACTACTGATACGGGCCATGTTCATTCGAACTGTCATCAACTATCTTTTTTTTTTCAACTATTCAATAATCACCCATTCATCAACATTAACAATAGCCACTGCTAACAACTCCCATGATGACCTAGCAATATATCAACCAACAAGATCAATGTAGCAACCAACATATCCGCCCTCGCAATGGCCTAGTAACAACCTCAGACACCCCTATGGCAATTGACATAGCAACCAACATGCTAAACATGGCAAACAGCATAGCAACCACCATATCCGCCCTAGCAACAGCCTAGCAACTGCCTCCAGCAGCCTTGCAATGTCTTTAGAACCACTCCATCAATAATGATATAGCAATGAACATGGCAACCAACATGATCAACGTAGCAACCAGCATAGCAACCTACATGTCCACCCTAGCAACTGCCGAACAACAACCTTAAGCACCAATGCCACCTTCCAGGAAGCACTTCCACAATGATGACCTAGCAATGAACATTACAACCAACATGATCAACGTAGCAACCACCATAACTTACCTGGCAACAGCCTAGCAACAACCTCAAGAAGCCCTGCAATGTCCTAGGAACCGCTTCCACACTGATGACCAAGCACTAGACATAGCAACCAACATGATCAATGTAACAACCAGCATAGTAACCACCATATCCGCCCTAGCAACGGCCTAACAACAACCAAAAGTACCCTTGCAATCAACATAACCCAATACAGCAACCAGCGTCATTTTCTTTTTTTTTTCAACTATTCAACAACATGATCAAGGTAGCAACATTTTCTTTGCTACTTGACTAGTAACTTTGATTGCCTAAACAAGTTTCCTCTTTACTCTACTTTTCTACTTTTTTTCTACTATCACTTTCTAAGTGTACTTTTTTAAACGTTTGCATGCACTGTGTAATTCCTTGGAATTGCAAATCTAGTTATTATTATTATTCTTCAATGCTCGCTTTTTCTCAATAACCGTTTCACCTAGAAACTTCATTCAAACTTCATCTCGTAGGTCTCGATTTGTGTTGTTATGCTATGACATTTCACTTTTCTACTATTTTTACTTTTTCTACTATCTGCGATAAACGAGCGAAAAAAGTGCTTTTTTTCACAAATTATGGAATTTTCAGAGTTCCACAACAGAATTCTACTTCCTATTGTTGCTACCTTAACTACTGTAAACATTCTATTGTTGCTTTCTTGACTACTGTAAACATTCCAGAGAACTTTCAGCAGACTAGTGGAACTTCTAGGATTCTATTTCCACGAACATTCTTTTATCTGCTGTATTAACCTTTCCAGTTCATTTCTATTAACCTAATGGGCTATTTAAGCTTATTTCACTTCCATTTGCTGAGGCAAATGGCTCGCGAAGCGAGCCTCTTTGCCTTTTCCCTCTTCTACTGTCTTTTTCTTTTCAATTCTCTGTATCATCTATTCAACTTTTAACAACTTTTTCATCTTTGCCATTTTTTTCTTTGATTCTCTGTATTATCTGTTCAACTTTTGGCAACTATTTACGTCTTCACCTTTTTGTCTTCAATTCTCTTCAATTATCTATTCACTTTTTCATCGACATTTGACATTTTTGCCTATTTCCCTTCAACTTTTTGCCAACTTTTTACTGTTCATCTTTGCCTTTTTCTCTTCAATTCTCTGTATTATCTCTTCAACTTTTTGGCAACCTTTCAGGCCTAGCCTACATATTTTCCTTTTTTTCTCTTCAATTCTCTGTATTATATTCAACATTTTTTGCAACTTTTTTTCCACATCTTTTCCTATTTCAACTATTTCCTATTTCAACATTTTTAAACAAATTTACACAAAGCAACTTTTTATGTAATCATCAACAACGAACCACTTGACGCAGCCAAAGGCTGCGTCCACCTTTTACCACTAATTTAACTACTGATACGGGCCATGTTCATTCAAACTATCATCAACTATCTTTTTTTTTTAACTATTCAATATCACCCATTCATCAACATTGACAATAGCCACTGCTAACAACTCCCATGATGACCTAGCAATGTACATAGCAACCAACAAGATCAATGTAGCAACCAACATATCCGCCCTCGCAATGGCCTAGTAACAACCTCAGATACCCCTACAATGTCCTGGGAACCAGTTCCACAATGATGACATGGCAACTGGCATAGCAACCAACATGCTCAACATGGCAAACAGCATAGCAACCACCATATCCGCCCTAGCAACAGCCTAGCAACTGCCTCCAGCAGCCTTGCAATGTCTTTACAGCCACTCCAGCAATAATGATATAGCAATGAACATTGCAACCAACATGATCAACGTAGCAACCAGCATAGCAACCTACATGTCCACCCTAGCAACTGCCGAACAACAACCTCAAGCACCAATGCCACCTTCCAGGAAGCACTTCCACAATGATGACCTAGCAATGAACATTACAACCAACATGATCAACGTAGCAACCACCATAACTTACCTGGCAACAGCCTAGCAACAACCTCAAGAAGCCCTGCAATGTCCTAGGAACCGCTTCCACACTGATGACCAAGCACTAGACATAGCAACCAACATGATCAATGTAACAACCAGCATAGTAACCACCATATCCACCCTAGCAACGGCCTAATAACAACCAAAAGTACCCTTGCAGTCAACATAACCAATACAGCAACCAGCGCCATTTTTTTTTTTTTTTTTTCAACTATTCAACAACATGATCAAGGTAGCAACTTTTTCTTTGCTACTTGACTAGTAACTTTGATTGCCTAAACAAGTTTCCTCTTTACTCTACTTTTCTACTTTTTTTCTACTATCACTTTCTAAGTGTACTTTTTTAAACGTTTGCATGCACTGTGTAATTCCTTGGAATTGCAAATCTAGTTATTACAGTGCATGCAAAGCGATGCACTGTACTGTTCTCCGTTGGCTTCTTCTTCTTTTTATTATTATTATTATTCTTCAATGCTCGCTTTTTCTCAATAACCGTTTCACCTAGAAACTTCATTCAAACTTCATCTCGTAGGTCTCGATTTGTGTTGTTATGCTATGACATTTCACTTTTCTACTATTTTTACTTTTTCTACTATCTGCGTATAAACGAGCGAAAAAAGTGCTTTTTTTCACAAATTATGGAATTTTCAGAGTTCCACAACAGAATTCTACTTCCTATTGTTGCTACCTTAACTACTGTAAACATTCTATTGTTGCTTTCTTGACTACTGTAAACATTCCAGAGAACTTTCAGCAGACTAGTGGAACTTCTAGGATTCTATTTCCACGAACATTCTGTTATCTGCTGTATTAACCTTTCCAGTTCATTTCTATTAACCTAATGGGCTATTTAAGCTTATTTCACTTCCATTTGCTGAGGCAACATGGCTCGCGAAGCGAGCCTCTTTGCCTTTTCCCTCTTCTACTGTCTTTTTCTTTTCAATTCTCTGTATCATCTATTCAACTTTTAACAACTTTTTCATCTTTGCCATTTTTTTCTTTGATTCTCTGTATTATCTGTTCAACTTTTGGCAACTATTTACGTCTTCACCTTTTTGTCTTCAATTCTCTTCAATTATCTATTCACTTTTTCATCGACATTTTACATTTTTGCCTATTTCCCTTCAACTTTTTGCCAACTTTTTACTGTACATCTTTGCCTTTTTCTCTTCAATTCTCTGTATTATCTCTTCAACTTTTTGGCAACCTTTCAGGCCTAGCCTACATATTTTCCTTTTTTTCTCTTCAATTCTCTGTATTATATTCAACATTTTTTGCAACTTTTTTTCCTCATCTTTTCCTATTTCAACTATTTCCTATTTCAACATTTTTAAACAAATTTACACAAAGCAACTTTTTATGTAATCATCAACAACGAACCATTTGACGCAGCCAAAGGCTGCGTCCACCTTTTATCAATAATTTAACTACTGATACGGGCCATGTTCATTCGAACTGTCATCAACTATCTTTTTTTTTTTCAACTATTCAATAATCACCCATTCATCAACATTAACAATAGCCACTGCTAACAACTCCCATGATGACCTAGCAATATATCAACCAACAAGATCAATGTAGCAACCAACATATCCGCCCTCGCAATGGCCTAGTAACAACCTCAGACACCCCTATGGCAATTGACATAGCAACCAACATGCTAAACATGGCAAACAGCATAGCAACCACCATATCCGCCCTAGCAACAGCCTAGCAACTGCAGCCTTGCAATGTCTTTAGAACCACTCCATCAATAATGATATAGCAATGAACATGGCAACCAACATGATCAACGTAGCAACCAGCATAGCAACCTACATGTCCACCCTAGCAACTGCCGAACAACAACCTTAAGCACCAATGCCACCTTCCAGGAAGCACTTCCACAATGACCTAGCAATGAACATTGCAACCAACATGATCAACGTAGCAACCACCATACCTGGCAACAGCCTAGCAACAACCTCAAGAAGCCCTGCAATGTCCTAGGAACCGCTTCCACACTGATGACCAAGCACTAGACATAGCAACCAACATGATCAATGTAACAACCAGCATAGTAACCACCATATCCGCCCTAGCAATGGCCTAACAACAACCAAAAGTACCCTTGCAATCAACATAACAACCAATACAGCAACCAGCACCATTTTCTTTTTTTCAACTATTCAACAACATGATCAAGGTAGCAACATTTTCTTTGCTACTTGACTAGTAACTTTGATTGCCTAAACAAGTTTCCTCTTTACTCTACTTTTCTACTTTTTTTCTACGATCACTTTCTAAGTGTACTTTTTTAAACGTTTGCATGCACTGTGTAATTCCTTGGAATTGCAAATCTAGTTATTATTATTCTTCAATGCTCGCTTTTTCTCAATAACCGTTTCACCTAGAAACTTCATTCAAACTTCATCTCGTAGGTCTCGATTTGTGTTGTTATGCTATGACATTTCACTTTTCTACTATTTTTACTTTTTCTACTATCTGCGATAAACGAGCGAAAAAAGGGCTTTTTTTCACAAATTATGGAATTTTCAGAGTTCCACAACAGAATTCTACTTCCTATTGTTGCTACCTTAACTACTGTAAACATTCTATTGTTGCTTTCTTGACTACTGTAAACATTCCAGAGAACTTTCAGCAGACTAGTGGAACTTCTAGGATTCTATTTCCACGAACATTCTGTTATCTGCTGTATTAACCTTTCCAGTTCATTTCCATTAACCTAATGGGCTATTTAAGCTTATTTCACTTCCATTTGCTGAGGCAAAGGAGCTTGCTAAGCGAGCCTCTTTGCCTTTTCCTCTTCTACTGTCTTTTTCTTTTCAATTCTCTGTATCATCTATTCAACTTTTAACAACTTTTTCATCTTTGCCATTTTTTTCTTTGATTCTCTGTATTATCTGTTCAACTTTTGGCAACTATTTACGTCTTCACCTTTTTGTCTTCAATTCTCTTCAATTATCTATTCACTTTTTCATTGACATTTTACATTGTTGCCTATTTCCCTTCAACTTTTTGCCAACTTTTTACTGTACATCTTTGCCTTTTTCTCTTCAATTCTCTGTATTATCTCTTCAACTTTTTGGCAACCTTTCAGGCCTAGCCTACATATTTTCCTTTTTTTCTCTTCAATTCTCTGTATTATATTCAACATTTTTTGCAACTTTTTTCCACATCTTTTCCTATTTCAACTATTTCCTATTTCAACATTTTTAAACAAATTTACACAAAGCAACTTTTTATGTAATCATCAACAACGAACCATTTGACGCAGCCAAAGGCTGCGTCCACCTTTTATCACTAATTTAACTACTGATACGGGCCATGTTCATTCAAACTGTCATCAACTATCTTTTTTTTTCAACTATTCAATAATCACCCATTCATCAACATTAACAATAGCCACTGCTAACAACTCCCATGATGACCTAGCAATATATCAGCCAACAAGATCAATGTAGCAACCAACATATCCGCCCTCGCAATGGCCTAGTAACAACCTCAGACACCCCTATGGCAATTGACATAGCAACCAAAACCAACATGCTAAACATGGCAAACAGCATAGCAACCACCATATCCGCCCTAGCAACAGCCTAGCAACTGCCTCCAGCAGCCTTGCAATGTCTTTAGAACCACTCCATCAATAATGATATAGCAATGAACATGGCAACCAACATGATCAACGTAGCAACCAGCATAGCAACCTACATGTCCACCCTAGCAACTGCCGAACAACAACCTTAAGCACCAATGCCACCTTCCAGGAAGCACTTCCACAATGACCTAGCAATGAACATGATCAACGTAGCAACCACCATAACTTACCTGGCAACAGCCTAGCAACAACCTCAAGAAGCCCAGCAATGTCCTTGGAACCGCTTCCACACTGATGACCAAGCACTAGACATAGCAACCAACATGATCAATGTAACAACCAGCATAGTAACCACCATATCCGCCCTAGCAACGGCCTAACAACAACCTAAAGTACCCTTGCAATCAACATAACAACCAATACAGCAACCAGCACCATTTTCTTTTTTTCAACTATTCAACAACATGATCAAGGTAGCAACATTTTCTTTGCTACTTGACTAGTAACTTTGATTGCCTAAACAAGTTTCCTCTTTACTCTACTTTTCTACTTTTTTTCTACGATCACTTTCTAAGTGTACTTTTTTAAACGTTTGCATGCACTGTGTAATTCCTTGGAATTGCAAATCTAGTTTTATTTTATTGTTCTTCATCCTTGGAGTGAGCTACCTTAACAACAATTAATACAAATAGTGTTGTGTGGCAATAAAGTATTATCTATTCTATACAAACACATTAATGTCCAAAGAGTGATGTGGCACCATTGAGCTGCATCAGACATAACTGTGAGCCAGACCTGTTATTTGGACAATTCAAGGGTGGGCATGTTGTAATGTGATTCCTTTCATTCTGATATCACCACCCTAATTCCACACAGAGAACCTCTAGTCTAAGGTAGTCAGTATTTGCCATATGGTTTATGTCAGCCAGCATACTGTACTTATAACTCTGAAACTCTCCTGAAACTGTGGTAGGTGGCACATTAAAGGTAATGCATTAAATTACAAAATACAACATTACACAATGCTATTGTTGAATTTGACAGTGACATCTGTCATTTCCTCTTCCTTTAATTATTAGTCAGCATTAAAATCATTTCTTGTTTTGTCACTTTAATCATTCAGACACACACACACACACACACACACACACACACACACACACACACCTTGGCGATCGTTACCATTATTAAAAATATACATATATTTAATATTTTTCTCTCCATAGCCTGTCTAACTGCAGTATTGCAGAGGAAGGCTTCAGTGCTCTTGCATCAGCACTGAGATCAAACCCCTCACACATCAGAAAGCTGTGGCTGAATAATAATAAAGCTGGAGATTCAGGAGGGAAACATCTTGCTGCTCTTCTGGAGGATCCCAACTGTAAACTGGAGGAACTAAAGTGAGTAACAAAAGATCACATACTGAGACTTTCAGTGATTTATGAATTCTTAATTCACTTATTTATTTTATTTCTCCTTGGACTGAGCTACCTTAACAGTAGGTAATAACTACCTATACCAACGTTGTTGTGTGGCTATAAAATATTATCCAGCAGTCTAATACAATAAGCACATGAATGTCTAAAAAATAGTACCACTAAGCTGTTGCACTTAACAAAACAGACTGACTATGGTGTTTGTCTTTGCTGTATTTTGTGCTGTACTATATTGAATTGTATTGTGGTCTATGGGTCTTATTATACAGGAGGTTCACTGTGCTTTTGTGACTAACACAAAACACTTTTGTCCACTGTGCTTTGTGCTTATGACTTGATTTGATTTGATTTATTTTTGGATTAAGAAGACATAAAATCCAAAGGATAACATGTTAAAGTGTCAACATTTATTTCCAACATGGTCCTTGGTGTTAGGACATACAAAAAACATTGAACACATGCTGGACAGACAAATCAATCCAGTGGTTCTCAAACTTTTTCTGTCATTCCCCACTTTGGAAGGCAGAGAATTTTCATGCCCCACCTGCTCTAAGATATTTCACCAAGTGGGTTCAAATTTTCATGTTACTAATTCAAAGCCAAATTTCTCTAGAACTGCCCATCAGCTAACCTCACTCACGTCAGATGCAGTGTCCCCCACGAATCATCTGATGTGAGTGAGGTTACTCATCAGCAACTAACAGATAACACCATATCAAAGCTCAATTTACTGTGACGGGGGGCATGATGTGGCCGTCGGTTGATCACAAAGACACATCTCGCGCCCCACCTGTAATGTGTCTGCGCCCCACTAGTGGGGCCCGCCCCACAGTTTGAGAAACGCTGCTCTAATCAGAGGTACATTGTCTAATAAACTTGCGCGCCAACAGGTGTGGTGCAGTGCAAAGTTCAGTATTTGCTATATGTTTGATGAAATTAAATATGCAAATGACCAGGGCCTGTCATTGGTTAAACAAAGGATAAGAAAGCATTTAAGGTCAAATAATGCATTGATCGTTGCCTAAGCTACTGTCTACTATTATTTTGACCCTGAGGAAATCCCTTTTGACTGGATTTTAATTTTAGAAAGACGTTTAGGTGAAAAGGGTTCAATCCCCTTTAGATAAGCTATTTCTCAAACTACTTATATTTTTTAGTGAATGTCATTATGGACAAACTGAGCACCAGTGATGTTCACTTTCATTTTCCTCTTTGAAAATTTTAATTATTCAGAGATGGCTTATCTAAAAATGCATCTGTTTACTTAGCCAATTATTATTAAACCATATGCAGATATTTGATGCTTCAAAATTATTTTGCTATATGCATCTGCACCTACAGAGGTGTGTTTCTACTGGTAGAACATACGCACCGGCAAAATACCATCCATGCAGCCAAGGTCCATACCTCTGCTCTTAGGCAATGGAAAATACCTCTCTCAGGGCCGTGCACAGACCATTGGACGGGCAGGGGCTCAAATTTTATAAAAGGGACACATGAATTTGTTAAAGGGGAGGTTCAGTTTTTAATATGATTTTAACAAGGGCCAAATCCAGCCCCCGGCTGTAGGTTTGATACACCTTGTGTAGCCTAATCCTAACCAGGAGTCTTCCAAATGATTGGCACAATGTTTTAAAAGCATCTTCTCTAGGATAGACTGTACCTGATCCATTTGATTGTCATGAATTCTGCATGAGCTTACTATCGTGCAGAATTCATGACAATCAAATGGATATTTGCTTAGATTATGCTTAGACTAAATGGCAAATGTAGTGATGTATAGGAGAGATTTCTATTAATTACATTTTCTTTTCAAAAGCCAAAAGTGGTGGGTAAAAATCTGTGATGACAGCATGCTAGCAAAAATGGCGCACCTGAGGAAGGGGAAATTGATAGAATTTTTATTCATTTTATAAATGTATTTATTCATACTTTTAGTATTTTTTTTTATATTTCTTTCCTTCCTTTCCTTGCTTCTTTTATTTTAGTCTGGTCAGTTGCAGTATTACAGAGGATGGCTTCAGGTCTCTTGCATCAGCACTGAGATCAAACCCCTCACACATCAGAGATCTGCGGCTGGGTGGAAATAAAGGAGATACAAGAGTCACGTATCTTTCTGCTTTTCTCCAGGATTCCAACTGTAAACTGGAGAAACTAAAGTGAGTATCACAAGACCACATACTGATCAGTCATCAGAGAGTTGAACCAGAGTTGACTGGTCATGATCCTCCTCCTCAAAGAGTAATGAAGTCAGCATAAAATCCTAAAAATGTTTTAACCTCAAGCATGCACATACACACAATGCCTGAAAATTAACTGAACTTGAAAGCACAATTGTTGTTATAATAGTTGTTATAATGAAGAGCTTGGTTCCAAAAAAGCCTATAAAAACCAAGTATAAAGTAATCAAAAGGTATGTCTAAAAATGGTTTCTGAAAATGAATTGAAATAGCTTTTATAGTCATTAGCTTTTGTGGGCATATCACATAAGCTGGTTCATTTCCATTTTTCATTTTCTCTCTACAGCCTGATGTACTGCAGTATTACAGAGGAAGGCTTCAGGTCTTTATCAGCAGCACTGAGATCAAACCCGTCACACCTGAGAGAGCTGAGTCTGGCGGGGAATAAAGTAGGAGACTCAGAGATGAAACATATTTGTTCTCTTCTAGTGGATCCCAACTGCAAACTGGAGAGTCTAGAGTGAGTATCACAAGACCAACCACTGAGTTGCTGTCAATAAATTTGCCAATGAAATTATATAAAGGATTATTAATTCAGCTAAAAAAAATATTTATCATTCTTCTTAGCTCTATCACTTACATTCGATACATCTCAACATCTACCTATAGATCTAGTCCTTGATGTTATTGAGTGAAACACATTCATCTATGAACAAATGAAGAGTTCAGATGCAAAACCCCTAACTCCACTTGACCTTTTTTGGGAAAAAGGCCATTTTTTATCAGGCGTTTACAGTGTTTTGATTGTAAGCAGATATTATAGACACGGCGGGGAGCAGGTTTTATTTTATTTTTTTCACAAAAACATTTCATTTACATATTCTAGATTTATACAGGATTCACACAATATCATTAACTCAGTTTTCACAAAAATGGTGTTTAGGGGTTTTGCATCTGAACTCTTCAAATATTTTTTGATGTAGTGTTTCTACCTCTAGTCTCTGTTTTTAATATCTACACTATGTTGGGGGGAAGTTAGACTGCATTTATCAGGCAACCCTTGAGTCTGATTCATTTGAATATTGTTTGGGTTCTTCTTTGACTCATGGCACACCTTTTGACCTGATCCTATGAAATTTTGTTTCACAGTTTTTGTATAAACCTGTATCTGCGTTTGCTCCCATTCTAGTCCTCATGTGTGTCTCTATGGTGATTTAATAGTCAGTCTTTTCTTTCTCCCTCCAGCCTGGATAGTTGCAGTATTACAGAAGAAGGCTTCAGGTCTTTAGCAGCAGCACTGAGATCAAAGCCATCAACCATCAGAGCTCTTCACCTGGGGGATAATAAACCTGGACCCTCAACACTGCAGCTCTTCTCTGAACTCAAGAATGATCCAAAGTGTAAACACATTCAAATACATGGGCTCTCGTGAATCCATTCACATATTGTTCCACATTAAATGTAGACCTACAAAACATGTCCACACTATACGAAACAAATCAAATGGACAACTATATAATCGTGTTGCCTGTATTATGCTGCATGTGAAGACATTTGATATAATCTAACCCACCCTTTTTTATCTGATGATGGTTATGATGAACTGTTGTTACTCTGATTAATATAGTCAGTGTAGATGGGCACATCCAAAAAGTATTTTTAAAAATTCAAAATATTGTACTGCATTTTTTTCTTTAGCCTTACACAGTACATGAAAAAGGTGGAGTGATGTAAATCTTTTTAACAACTGAATGATATGGAGGCAGCATTAATAAATATCTAAATAATTTTAATTTACTCATTTCACTGTTACATGGGCAGGATGACACACAAACGAAACAGGATGAACTCTGAAGTAATCTACTAATGGATAGTCACACAAGTCACTGGAGCTTCTCTAAGTGCAGGGTGTGAAGGTAGCCGAGCAGACGCTGTTAGTGGGAGCAGGTTTGACCACAAAAATCAGAGTCAGTGAGTAAGAATGGACAAGAAGTTTTATTTTCGGGCTTGAAAAATGATAATCAAGCTAGAAGTGTCCATAAAGCAAAACTTCAGGAATGGCAAAAATTATAATGAAGAGAAAATAAGAATCCACAATTCAAGTAAAGTCAAAGATTAAAATACAAAAAGAAAATAAAAGTCAAAAATACCAAACCTCTAAATGGCAGAGGGCAATGCGCAATACTATTGCCAACACTCTAAATCGCAGAGGGCTATGCGCAATAACTCTAGAGCTTAGTGCTCATGACACAACATACAAGACGAAGACAAGACTGACGACATGTGACTTGACAAACACAGATATACAAACTGACGGCGCCATTTACAAACAAGGGGGAACACTTAATCAATTAACACACAAAGAACAAAGAGACACTAAGACATGAGCTCAAATTTCCTTAAATATCAATAAACAAATTTACCAAATAAATCTCAACACACACTTCATCCTAGCACACAAAAAGATTTAACACAAAGGTGGTCTGTGCACCTAAAGGTATCCCCATGGCCAATAGCTAGATGAACTGCTCCAATTAAACATGGAACCAATAAATACGGCAAAGTTTCCGGACGGCACCCTTTTGCCGCCGGACGTAATGCTGCCAAGCTGAAGACTGCAACAAACAATTCCTCACTAAAATGGTAATCAATTTATGCTCAAACATTTCTATTGCACTCAAGTGTGTGCACCTACTTAAGTACAATAAATGGAACCAGTATAATAAAGTAGTCTTGCATATTTCTTTCAACATTACCACATTTGTTAAAGCAGCTCAAGATTCTCAACAATGTTACATGAACATGAATGTACAAACTGATATATGAATGCATATGTGTGCATGTAAGTGTGTAGACCAGTCTATGGAGGGGTTTATGTGCGGTCGCTTCACGACCGTCACACACCCCCCCACCTCAGGTCTCACGCCAGTAGGCGGGAGAAAAAGTCAGCAGTAGCGTTGCTCCACCCATGTACAGAGCCTCTCTTGACAATAGCACATTGGGCAGAGTTGATGGTGAATACAGCTGTATGGACAGGTAGCAGCAGGGAACCCTTGCGTTGGAGACATGAATGCAATCCAGGCGTCGCAAGGCCTGCAGACCCAAGCCTGCCCATGGCTGACGTTCTCTCTGATGCTTAGGATCACAAGTAGCATTTGCAGCAGTCTCAGGATCTGGTGTGGTGCTGATGTATACCTCCCATTGCTGGAGGCTGAAGCGATGTTGCAGCATCTTCCACCAGGTCTCCTGAAGTGCTGTTTCTCGTGTCAGTAGTGTGTCTTGTGCCTGTCGCCATACCATGTGGGTGTGAAACATGCCCCCACATATCCAGCAGGAAAGCTCAGCCACACCGGTCAATTCTGGCTCACCATTTTCACCTTCAATGGCGCCAACCTCTTGCAGGCCTAAATTCTTCTCTGTGATGGCAAACATTCTTGAAAGCATAGCATCCACCAAGGCCAAGCCAACGACGGCACAGAAAGCGCAAAAATCCAAAAAGAGAGAAAAAAAAGAAACATTCTACTCACTACTGCCTCTAGTGGCCATCCCGCAGCTGCCACCAGTTGTGAAGGTAGCCGAGCAGACGCTGTTAGTGGGAGCAGGTTTGGCCACAAAAATCAGAGTCAGTGAGTAAGAATGGACAAGAAGTTTTATTTTCGGGCTTGAAAAATGATAATCAAGCTAGAAGTGTCCATAAAGCAAAACTTCAGGAATGGCAAAAATTATAATGAAGAGAAAATAAGAATCCAAAATTCAAGTAAAGTCAAAGATTAAAATACAAAAAGAAAATAAAAGTCAAAAATACCAAACCTCTAAATGGCAGAGGGCAATGCGCAATACTATTGCCAACACTCTAAATCGCAGAGGGCTATGCGCAATAACTCTAGAGCTTAGTGCTCATGACACAACATACAAGACGAAGACAAGACTGACGACATGTGACTTGACAAACACAGATATACAAACTGACGGCGCCATTTACAAACAAGGGGGAACACTTAACAATCAATTAACACACAAAGAACAAAGAGACACTAAGACATGAGCTCAAATTTCCTTAAATATCAATAAACAAATTTACCAAATAAATCTCAACACACACTTCATCCTAGCACACAAAAAGATTTAACACAAAGGTGGTCTGTGCAGCTAAGGTATCCCCATGGCCAATAGCTAGATGAACTGCTCCAATTAAACATGGAACCAATAAATACGGCAAAGTTTCCGGACGGCACCCTTTTGCCGCCGGACGTAATGCTGCCAAGCTGAAGACTGCAACAAACAATTCCTCACTAAAATGGTAATCAATTTATGCTCAAACATTTCTATTGCACTCAAGTGTGTGCACCTACTTAAGTACAATAAATGGAACCAGTATAATAAAGTAGTCTTGCGTATTTCTTTCAACATTACCACATTTGTTAAAGCAGTTCAAGATTCTCAACAATGTTACATGAACATGAATGTACAAACTGATATCTGAATGCATGTGTGTGCATGTAAGTGTGTAGACCAGTCTATGGAGGGGTTTATGTGCGGTCGCTTCACGACCGTCACACAGGGAAAGTTATGTGTTAAATAGATCTGGTATCACAGGTGCCATTGTTACTGAGCCAATTAGCTGACTATGACATAATTATACAGTATTTCTGCCCCATATCGTGAACATGTAAGGTACACATGTCCATAAAGTTACATGAATATTCAAGGTCTTCACATATTTCAGAGGGACATCAGGAAGTCTGGGATATATTTTCTGTGCCAACATCATAAATTAAGAATATATGTGGATTTGGAGACAACCACAATCATTTTCAAAGTGTCATGTTGACAAGGTGTCACCGACAGGATAGAGCAGCAGCCGTACCCAATCTTGAACTCGAGTCTCTGGGTGCTAAACGTACAACTTATCCCCCACTGTAAAGAGCCAGGCTCCTTGGTATGGCAGAGTGGATACTCAACCGTGGTAACGGTATTCCGGGAAGTGTGCCCATGCGCTGCACACATTTGTGGGTCACACACATATTCACCAGCCATGCTTACCTTCCAGGTTGCCCCACACACTAGTGTTTCACCTATCAGTGTCGCGCGGGTTGATCCAAACTGAGCGGATGACTGCGGGCGTCCGCGGGTTTCCGCGGGCACGAGTCATCAAAAAAATATAAAATGCGGGCCGCGGTCGGTCGGGTCTAAAATAAAAGTTGACTACATTTTTGTAATTTATATTAAAATTGATTGAATGACTGCATGGGGCGAAGATGCAAGCTCAGTGTAGGAGAGGAGAGAGATGGAAGCGGTAAGGGAGAAGCTGAAGTCTGGAGAGTGGAAGCTCCAGAAACACACAAACAGAGAGAGTTAAGTGTGGGAAACTTTTGCTGAGGTGACTAAAGACGATGGTAATAGTGCTGGCTTTGTCATGTGTAGCCTACCTCTTGTGATTCAATTTACAAATTTGATAGTCACAAAACTGGCACGACGAACATGGCCCGCAATAAGTGCACCACTGGTAAGGCCCACACCTACCCAAGGCTCCCTGCGTTGGCAAGGAGGATTCTCTGCGTCCCAGCTTCAAGCGCAGCCATTGAGCGCACATTCATAGAAGTGATAAGAAATCGTCTTCACCCTGACACTGTCGATTCAATCTTATTTCTCCACATCGCGCGTAAAGCAAAAAAAAATAAATCAGTGATTCTTGAGATTAGGGACAAAACATGTCCTCCATATAAAAATGTCAATAACTGCCCAAAATTAAGGAGTTAAAAAATCAACAGAGCATCAAAAGGTTAGTGTTGAGGTTCTGTGTATACTCATGACATTAATTTTATGCATTTCAAACTCATTTGATATTTATCTGGTAAAATAGTGGCACTGCGCCTGAAAATCCATGTTATTTATCCTGTCCTCATCAAGAGGTCTCAGTGTAAAACACTGGAAAAAGTGTTTTCAAATGCAATAAATGTAGGAAATATTCATACCAAATGAATTGTATGCGTTCATAAAATACCACAAATGACATTAAGAGAGCATTCAATTTTATTTTCAACTAAAATGTGCTTATCAAAGTGGTGTCCTCACTTTGAGTCAACTCCGTCAGTATTTTTTAAAATCCTGAATAAATCAGGCAAATTATGTTAAACTGTTTACCACAGGCCCTCTTATGCACTTCCTATTTTTGGTGGATGCAAAAGTAGCACAGGTGAAATTTTAAAAGTTTGTTTGCTATAATATATTGAACACACAATGGGGATCTAATTGCCGTCACAACTTTAATTTGTCAACACCGTCAGTTGGCTATAATAACCTTAATTATAAAATATGAAAGAAATATTGCCAGTTTTATTTAGGTTGCAGAGTCAGTTGTCTACTGGGGAAAAGCCAGGTGTCTTTAATTTACAAGTTTTGAACAGCAAGAAAAAAAGTAGCAATTTTGTCAACTCCGTAAGGCATCAACTCCATTAGATTTTGGTCAACTCCGTCAGATTGTGCTAGCTGACGGAGTTGACGTTTATGCTAATTGAGTTAAAATGTTCCCCTAAAAACTATTTTTGCAAATAATAACCATAATGGACAACATCAACTTCACAATGAAGCATTTCCAATGCTTAATTTTTCTATTTTACAGTTTTTTTTGTCAACTCCGTCATGTTCGTCAACTCCGAAAAAAATGCTTTTCCAGCTTTTTTTAGAAAACAATGTTACTTTTTAAAAACATTATTGTTCTAATATATTAAACACCAACTGAACAACATGTATCAATGTCTCATTTGCATTGAAACTACAAATATGTATGTTTATTTCTAATTTGGAATGTACAAAATGGAAATTTTTCAAAGTTTGGTTTTCCAAAGTCCTGAAAAATGATAATATAAAAGTATAAAATGCATTTAACTGCTTTAGTCTGTTAAAAACCTCCAGTAATTACATCCCTAATGACTTAGTATGGTAGTTGGATTGATCAAATTAAAATAAAATGACTTTTTAGATGTCTGACGGAGTTGACACATATCGTATTATAACATCAACAAAAGCTGTTTTTTACAAAAAATCTAACATTGTAAACCTGTTCCTTCACATGGTTGGTTGGCTAAGACCTGTGTTTATATATGTGTCTAGTCAAAATGTATGAATTATTAATTTTTTTTTGGAAGATTTAAAAAGTAGTTTTGTCCCTTATCTCAAGAATCCCTGAAATAATAATAATGTAGCCTATGCCATTTACCTTATTATTATTTTGAATGCAGAATGCATTATGATTGAATGCAATTGAGCGCATTATGCTGCGTGCACTGTCATATTTTGTGTTAATGTTCCGTGGGCTACTTGTTTATTTTGACCATTTCCACCTTGTAGCCTACCTTGCAGCTTGCACTTTCATGTTGTGTTAATGTTCTGGGCTACTTGCTTGTGATAGACGATTTGGCACCCTTCATCCTTCTTTACGTCCTTCTTTACGATATGCATTTTAAATGATAAGCTATATAAGCCTGACTTCTGCATGAATGGTGGATTTTTAAAAAAAATGTAGGCCTAGTTTAAATGCACCAGGTGAAATGCTGAACAATGCCATTGACCTCAGTTTGTAGGCTATGCATACTCGGGTCATATATACATTTTATGTTGCCAAAATGAGGCTATAAGGGCAGTCAAAAGCATAGATATTTTTTTAAACAAGCGGGTGGAAGCGGGTTTCGGACCGGAGTTCTGCGATCCAAGTTTTGCGGTCCGAGTTGCGGTCGGTCTAGTTGAGAACGTCGGTCGGGTGCGGTTGGTTCAAACGTGTACCCGCGCATCACTGTCACCTATCGTTGGGGTCCCTCACACCAAGGTCAGCTTACCCTGTAGGTCCCTCATACTGCTCTTATATTGCACACGCTTCCGATTATCCCATTCCTGATACCACATATAGCAGACAGGAGAAAGTAGCCCGGTCTTGAACCCGCGTATCCGGGGCCCCACACACTCACTGCCTCACTTTTTGGCATAGCAGTCAGCAGGGGCAGCGTAGTGGGGGGAAAAGGGTGACTCAGTTATCAGGGCCCCAAGTGAGGGGAGCCCATGACCACTGATTGTACACAGGGCCCAGTGCCACGCCCCTGGCAGTCAGAGTGCATGCTCAACTGTGTTGATGATTGTCCCTCACACAAGCTAATTATGATTTCATAAGGTAAATATAATTTATGATTATGATATAAATTATTTAGGAAATATCATTTTATATGTAGGCTACATGTGGTTTTATGTGATGAGGTGAATGGATGAATGGATTTAACACACACATTGTCATTAACATTGTTAATACACAAACACACATTGTCGTTCTTTGTTAACGTTTCTCAGCTGTAGATCTTCTAATGATGTCATCACTGCCCCTCCAAAACAGTTCAACAGCTGCCCCTGTATGGCGATATAACCCCAATCCCCCCCCCCCCCCACACACACACACACACACACACACGCACACACATCTACATCCTTCAGATCAAACATGAAGTTCTTGAACAGTGACATACAACCTTTCCCTCATGCTGGGGCCACACCTAAATTATCTTAAAGGTAAAATCTGTACAGTTGTCCCTCCCTGTCTCAAAGACATCAGATATAGATTTAGAAACATACACACAAGCTCTCGGTACGGACACACACCTCCACCTACTGTAACACACCAGTCATGACTTTTCCTAAAACCACTTTTTAACATAACACTGGACTGGATGGATTTTCATGTGCACATCTAATTCAGTATATTATATCAAGCAGACCCTCTCTCTCTGCACATGCACACACACACACACACACACACACACACATCTCCGTGGTTTCACTAAGGCTAAGGCCTTGATGATTTTAGTTCTGGGCTCTTCTGCATAGAAACTCAACAGAGCTGATGTAGAGATCTGTCGTCTGGTTCTTCAGTTCCACAGTCAGCTCCATCATGGGCCAAATCAGCTCCACACCACACGCTGCTGAAAGCATCCACACACTGCTCAGCCTCTACCAGCATTCTTTTCTCTCTGCAACCTGCAGTAGTGCAGTACCAGCTGTGTACACCAGAGATCCAAAGGCAAACATTTGCGGTATAGCCTACACTGCAGGCTGTAAATATGTACATGTCTACCGGAAGACCTACTCTCTCTGCACACACACACAGAGAGAGAGAGAGAGAGAGAGACACACACACACACACAAACCACTCTGTGGTTTCACAGTAAGGCTAAGGACTTGATGGTCTTATCTGGGCTCTTCGGCATAGAAACTGGTTCTTCAGTTCCACAGTCAGCTCCATCATGGGTCAAATCAGCTCCACACCACACATTGCATTCTTTTCTCTCTGCAACCTGCAGTAGTGCAGTACCAGCTGTGTACACCAGAGGGCCAAAAGGAGTTCTTCAGTCTTTCTGCAAACATTTGTGGTGTGCCCTGCAGTCTGTAAGTAAACATGTGTCTTTCTTTTCTCATAGAGTTGGTCTATATTATAGTATTATAATTATTATTATATATTTATTGTATTAGGATATCATCAACCTTGTTCTGGTCCCCATGAATCTGACACCGGTCATTCTAAACGCAGTCAAGTGGACTGCTTCATTAAGGGCTATGTAGGAAATTAACAAGAGAAAGACAAAGTTAATATAGAAAAAGAGAAGAGAAAGTTAATGTAGTTTTATATCTTTCTGATTATTTCGCTGATCTTGAATGGGAGTTGCTCACACATTGATGGTGGAGGCCAATACAAGATAGGCCTATATACTAATTTAGAAGATGTTATTGTTATAGACTATTTCAAGAATCTTATTTTGCATAAATAGACCTAAACGTGTTTCAGTGTCAGTGTAGTTTAACATGGCTACTGCCTCTTCAGTAGCCTAGTTAAACTACATCTTTATAAAAAAACGACCAGAATAAAATATTATCTTCTGATAACTTAATTGAAAAAAACTAATATAAAAAATCTGTCTGTCAATCTTTACAGGCAGCAGTTAAAACAAAAATCCGAAAGTAGCCCTACATTTGAGTAGCCTATCAGCTCAATGCAATTTCACTTTCTGCAGATGCACATGACATGAAAAAGGGGAGGGTTTAGAAAAAGTGAAAGTAAACTGAAGTGGCCATTTTATTTTGGGGAAGTTAAATGTCAGCTTTTCGACATCGAACAGTTCTAATTAAAGACAGTCTTATGGCAGATAATTAACTTTAACAATAACAAGTATCATAGTAGGTCAAGTAACTGAACAGCTATGTCGCTGCTTAAAATTAATTCAGGAATTCTTGAAAAAAATTCGCGCAAGCCTTCACGAAAGTTGAGAACTCATAACGTATTCTGTTCAATAAAGTATCTTGTTGAATAAATCATAGCATGATCTCGCTGCTAAAGCTGTAATTTGTTTAAAAAACAATCCCTCCCCAAGACTATGTGTTTAGGTAGGCATAGCCTACAAAAGAAACAGCGGAACAACGGAAACTACAGCCTACCCAGTGTTTTTCAGGTCAGATTACAGTCAAAAGTGGTGCATATAGAATAGCCTACTGAACCTTGCAGCCTTATTTCAGAGGGCTGCGCAGCTGTGCAACGAAGTCGCACCAGTGGCAGCTGCTGGTTTTTCAGATAGGGGAAGCTCAGATTGCGCGACCGGTATTTATATATATATATATTTTTTTTTTTCATTTAAACTATTTAATTCTGTTTTAATGCCATGGGCTGTCACATTTGTCAGGTTTGTTTGTTCTATTGAAATATCCATAATTTAATTGTAGTAATGGAGATCCAGTTGCATTTGAATGACAACATAGCCTACGGTCCGTGTAACGCTTTGCAGTGCTTTGATCCATTTTTAGAATTGACATGAAAAAGATGAAAATTGGGTCCAAAACTTGAATTTTCCATTTTTCAGACAACTCAGATAATAGATAATTGGTGCTTTTTGTGTATTTCACTGTTGTTTGATGGTTGCTTTTGAGGGAGTGGATAGTTGAATTTGACACCAAAGTAAAAATGAGTCAATATTTCAATTTTCTATTTCTGCGCCGTGGTTGGACTGAACCAAGCGCGCGGAGGGATGTCTTGGTTCAGGTAGCGCCAGTTGTCTTTTGTAGAGAGAGGCCTTAGCTAGCCTATAAATGAGATGGATAGACTTATCAAGTCAGCTCGAGACGTACAGACCTGACAGAACTACTGGCCCATGCAGGCTAACCTGCAAACTTTCTAATACAGAAGCCTATGAAGTTGTTGTGATTTATGTTCACCGTGGCCAAGTTGGAACACTTAGCTCTTTGCTCAATCAATCAGTAAAGAAACTGTGATGCCGAGTGTTGCCTATGCCACCTAGGCTATATTTCGTGACGATATAAAAGTAACATTTTGTTTAGACCAGGGGTCTCCAACAGGTAGCTCGAGTTTCTCGCCACCTGGTCGGGGGTTAGCGTGTAGCCTACAATTGCGCTGTAACCATATGCGAAGTTTCGGTTCAGCTGATATGTCTGCTTTGCTTTTGAAGTAGCCTAGAGGTCATTCACGAACTTACTCTTGTCACATTGTTAATGTAGGCTACATCTGCGTCTCTGTAGTTATAGCCAAATCTGGTGCACTCTACCAACATAACTTCTAATCAGAGAGCATTAAAGCAGTAAAGATATGAAGATTTTGTGATTAGGCTGTTATGAAATTCATTTACATGTCCTGTGACTCTTTGAGCTACTCAGGTGTCGAGAAGCTCATGAACTACCTGTTGGAGATCCCTGGTCTAAAAAAAAATGTATTCCTATATCGTCCCCAAATATATCCAAGGTGGCATAACCCTCGGCATCACCGTTTCTTCACCTGATTGATTGTGCGTAAAGGCGGTGCCGGTGGAGGTGTTCTAATAGGCCACGGTAAAACATGAAAATATTAAATCATGCCACAACTTCATAGGTTTCTGTATTAGAGAGTTTGCAGGTAAGCCAGATGGTGGGCCAGTAGTTATGGGTCTCCAGTACATCCATCTCATTTACCCTACCTGAACCAAGACATCCCTCAGCGCGTATGGTTCAGTCCAACCACGGCGCAGAAATGGAATATTGAAATATTGACTCATTTTTACTTTGGTATCAAATTAAACTATCCACTCTTTCAAAAGCAACCGACAATCAACAATGAAATACACAAACAGCATCAATTACCTATTATCTGAGTTGTCTGATAAATGGAAAATTGAAGTTTTGAACCCAATTTTCATTGTTTCCATGTTGATTCTAAAAATGGATCAAAGCACTGCAAAGCGTTACACGGACCGGCTACACTATATTGTCTTAAACTATTTCAATTGCAAAACCCTCCCAAGTCAATTTGCAATTAATTTACAGAAATAATTTCCAAATAATTCCTTTAAACATGCTTTATTATTGGAGCCATATTATAGGGTTCTCTTTTTCAAGAGGTTAAATAATGTCTGACCTCAAAACACACATCTCTAAAGTACCATGACTGAAAATATACATCTCTCCACTTCTACAGATCTCTTGCCTGAAAATTTGGCTAATCAGACGTTGATTAGCTATCTTTGCTAGCTCTATTAAGTAGTGACAGAGGCAAGGCGAGGCGAGTTTCACTTCAAATTGAGTTTCTATGGGGGTCTATGGGGAGATGACAACAGTGCGTCAATAGGATCTCTATGGCGAAACTTACGTGAGTTTAGAGACCCGAAATTACATTTCTGAACAACGAAATCGAAACAGTTTGAAACAGTGTTGATATTAATAGACAATACAAGTGACTGACACGCGTTTAGCATGTTTTATTAATAGTTTATGTACGATCTTTTTGGAGAAATTTTAGGGGAAGCTGAGGTTCCCTTGCTGTCTTATGATAGCTGCCTCTGAGTCGCACCTAGGGAAAAATATTCAGTCGGCCTAAAGGGGCGACTGATGAAATTAATTGAAATTAATTCTAAACGTACCTGCGTCCTGCAAACATGCCATTTGCTGTTATTGGGCCTAATCTCTTTTTTTTCCCCCAAGTGAATCCTGGATCTTAGAATTACTCCCATTCCATTCACGAAAAGTGACGATGGAAAAACGAGTGAAGACTAAACAGGGAGACACTCCAGAGAGTCTGAGGTAGGCTAATTACAACTTAATATGATATAATGATGGGTACTTAATAAGATATAAATGTTGGGTTCTTCAACTGTGTTACACGGGTACACCACAGCCTCCTGTGGAACCAGAACATTGGCTGACTGTATCAATGCTGGAAGATGTGGATTTTTTTTTCCCCAGCAGATTATTGTCATGAATTTATCTTGAAAATATATTGAGTAATGTAGTCAATTTGAATTCTCCATTGCTTGTTTGGCAATGGATTATGTAGGCGACTGTAGACCGCCAACAATAATAAGTGTCTGTTTTTTGTGGACTACAGCTCAGTTCATAAAGAGAGACCTTCATCACCAGTGTCCATGAAGAGTGACTGGTCAGAGGATCGGGGCATCATGTTTAAGCATGGAGATGTTGCACATGGATCAAGGCAAGTCCCTAACACAGATTAGTGCCTCCACATCAGAAGATTATATTGTCATCATGGATTTCTCCCACAAAATATATTGAGTAATTAAGTCAGTTTGAATGTCTGAGTCGTGCTTGGAAATAAATTAAGTAGGCATGCAATATCCAAAACAAAAAGGTGTCTGTTTTTTGTGGACTACAGCTCAATCCATAAAGAGAGACCTTCATCACCAGTGTCCATGAAGAGTGACTGGTCAGAGGATCGGGGCATCATGTTTAAGCATGGAGATGTTGCACATGGATCAAGGCAAGTCCCTAACACAGATTAGTGCCTCCACATAATTATATTGTCATCATGGATTTCTCCCACAAAATATATTAAGTAATTAAGTAGGTTTGAATGTCTTCATCATGCTTGAAAATGGATTAACTAGGCATGCAATATCCAAAACTATATGGTGTCCTTTATTGTGGACTACAGCTCAATCCATAAAGAGAGTCCTTCATCAACAGTGTCCATGAAGAGTGACTGGTCAGAGGATCGGCACATCAAGTTTAAACATGGAGATGTTGCATAGGTCACATACCTTGCAATATGACGTAAATAGGTTGAATACCTTGCATGACGTAAATGGGCCTAAATATGGTTTGTCAAACGAGCAAATGAGTGAGCAAATTAGAAATCAATTCCTAACAACATTTGTCAGATATGGGTGCATTTATATTTACTGGTGCATTTCCCGTGTAAACAATGTTTTCCCAGAAATGTGTTGTCCATTTAGGCCTATATGTATGCAGGTGAAATAGAAATGGTGACATAATACATATCCAGTGCAGTAGCCTGCGTGGAGACCTTTTTTGTTTTTTTGAAAAAGCTGTTTTGAGATCAGAAATATCAGACATCTCCTGCATTAGCGTACTTTGTATCAAAAACAACAGTAGTAAAGACTATGAGCAGCACAGTATTCACCTCCAGTGGAAACATAAGAGTGGAGAGTTGAAAAGAAAGTAATCACCATATTTATTATATGAATTTGATCAGGCTTGGATACAAACACAAAACAAATGGGTGAGTGATGATGCTCTCAAGTGCACTTGCGTGATATTTCATTCACCTCCATTTCTGTTGCAATAACCATGTTGTATATGGTTCATGTTTCTTGAACTGGGGCCTGTTGTGTATTTGTCCCAGTGTTTCCCACAGATTAGGTAGCAATTTGTGGTGTTCCACTGTGCGATGAGGGTGGTGACCAGGGGGGAGGGGGCGTCGCCCGGCCGATCGATCGACAATGGGGTCGCCCCAGGGTGGGTAGTGGGTAGATGGCCAGGGGGGAGGGGGCGTTGCCCGATGGGGCACAAATTTAAGTTGGCAACAGCTTTACTTTACTTTATTTACTGAACAAATAAATCAATTAGGTAAAGTTTAAAGGCTACAATCACAGTGCAATTAAGTACCCTATTATTTCATCAATTAATCAAGTAATGGGATAAAACTTTTTTAGGTTTTAAACAGCAATAAAATGCCTGTTAAAATGACCAAGCCGTTTACTATTATTATTCTATTCTTCATCAAAAAATGTTTTTATCCCAACTGTTCAATGTAAAAAAGAAACCTTCTCCCCAAGGCTATTTGCTTCTAAAGTCATTAAGTGTCATCTGACATGGTACCAAATAGGCTACTTGCAGTACAGCCACACTCATGGCACAATCATAAATTGCTGTGAAACAGGTCACATGAATTAAATCCAACTTGACGAATAAATGTTATTTGCCATTCGTTTAAGGTTTACAAAAAGTATGAGGACTGTAGGCTTATCTCCTGCACCAAATCAATAAGGAACATACATGCATGATGAGGAGACCGGCAGGGAGGGAGCAGTGTCTGTGTGCGCAACAGAAGGGAAAGAGGAAGAGAGCGCGTGTGCTTTCCAATTCTAATATGGTTAATCATTACAAGCATAGGCAAGAAATTATTGCAAATACCGTAAGTAGCGCTTGTGTTTATTGATCGTAAATCAACTAGCGTATACAGCTAACTTTGACGCTTTGGTGACTTTAGTGAACTGTTATTAACGTGCAGATTTTTTTCTGTAAAGATGGGCATTGACAACTTTGGTAAGCCACGTCCACAGGCTACACATATTCTCTTGATTAAACGTTAAAACACAGCGCCAGGTGTTCTACCCATGATCATGGTATGAATTCCAGTTGTTGTTTAATTAGCCTCTTCCTTTAAACTAATAATGTTAGCGCAGCAAAAGGTAACATTGCCGATGGAGCAGTGTAACTTTCAGATGCCGCTATATGGCCTCATCGCGCAGTGATAATGATGCGACCGGCCTTTTATGTAGGTCTATGCGTTAAAAAAAATCCGGGGGACGCAAGGCGGCGGGCATTTTTTGACAAGGTGTTTTTAGCTTTGAAGCGCTGTGGGGAAACCCTGGTGCATGTGCGTGAATGAGAAGAAGGGGCATTATGAAAGAATGGGACGATACAGGTGTGAGGGGAGTGGAATGATACGCAACTGACTTTTTTTTTTTTTTTTGAGTCTTATTATGTGGCGATAGGATTCCATTCTGTGGCGGCCCGCCACACAATGGTCTATGTATGGAAACACTGTGTCCTGTAAAATAGGTAGTTATTGACACATACACATGTGTTTATTACCTCTGCCAAGGAAGTTTTGTTTTTGCCGGTGTCTGTGTGTGTTCTGTGTGTGTGTCTGTGTGTTTGTGTCTGTGTAACATAACTTGAAAAGTACTGCACAGATCTAGATGAAATTTTCGGATAATGCATGTATTGGGACAACTAAGAACTGATTACATTTCTGTGGTGATTGGTGGTCTAGAACACCATCTGCAATTTATATTGTGTCTGAATCTTGGCTGAGGTCTGTGCTCTCGAAGCGCTTTTCTATTTCATAATTAGATTTTCTTTCTAGACAGTGTTGAGTAGACATGCCATGACATGTCTCCATGTGTGTTCATATGGGGATGTCTTGTGCATAACATCAAACAAACTTGTAATCAATCAGTGGCTGTTTCTTTCAGTAATGCAGTCATGAGACCACAATCACCTGTGCCTAATTGTGTGTTTAGGAAGAGTGACTGGTGACAGGATCATGTACATTTTCAGTAAAGTGATATTACAGACAAATTAAGACAAGTTATTCTAAAAGCGCATATGATTGATCCTAAGTGACAGGATGTTTTTAAAAAATATAATGTAGACACCAATAGAGTGTTAAAGGGCAATTCGGGTCAAATTTCAACAAGAGCTCTATTGCTCAAGCTACTTGAGATTAGCTAACATTGAAGACACAAGACATTTTGGTACAACCATATAGGTTTTCTTGAACAGAGAATAAGCCCTGACAGTTAACCCAATGGGGCAGATTTCCAAAACTGTGTTTACAGCATTTAAACATGCTCCAAATATCACCCCAAAAATTATGCAAAATCATCAGACACATTACAACACAGAATTGTATTGTGGTATGGCTTCAGTATTGGCTAATCTCAAGTAGCTTGAGCAATAGAGCTCTTGTTGAAATTTGACCGGAATTGCCCTTTAACACTCTATTGGTGTCTACATTATATTTTAAAAACATCCTGTCACTTAGGATCAATCATATGCGCTTTTAGAATAACTTGTCTTAATTTGTCTGTAATATCACTTTACTGAAAAGGGATGTGATCCTGTGACGAGTCACTCTTGCACATGTAGGCACAGGTGATTGTGGAGTTGTGTTTTGCATAATATGCAATATTGCAAAAATAAATAAATAAATAAATCATTTTATTGTAGCCCCCTTCAAGGGAGACCTGCATCCCCTGCTCTCACATGTGTGTCCATGAAGAGTGACAAGTCACAAGATCGTGGCATCACCTTCCAACATGGAAGTGTTTTTACAGAGTCAATGTAAGTCCATAAAATACATTGCTTTTCTAATTATGTAGGATGTAATGTTAAAGGATGTTAAAGTAAGACATAAAATATTATCCTATATTTAGATTGTGTGTATATTCATTGTTTCATAAATTAATGTTCTTTGAGCTAAGAGTTAAGAGGATCAGAGTGTCTATAAAGCCTGCCCCAAGAAGTTAGCACTGTAGTCATATGGGTGTGCACCAGCTATCTTTTATAAATTCTTTTGGTTTTTTTTTTCTGCCATTATTATTTGAGGAGCTTAAAGGTGGGGTATGTGATGCTTTCCTGGAACACGTTTTACTGTATTACTTAAAATGACATTCACATATCAATTGCAAACAATTAATTAAATCCTCCAACGCAAAAATAACATTTGTTGGTCACCTGTGGAATGAACAGAACAAGAAAAACAACATCCAATCATTTTAGGGAACCAGCAAAAATGATTGGATGGTGATAAGTCTGTCAAACCTAACTGCCGTTTGTCCCTCCCCTCCCTGCCTTGTGTTCTCAAACCGTTTTTGTCCTGATCACATACCCCAACTTTAAACAACAGAAATGCGTGTTGCAAATAGCTGAATTTCTCGTCTTACTCTCTATGTTTAAATATGATTAAAACAAATCTATGATTTGTGGTATCCTTCTGTACATACTCAGAGCCCAAATGGAGGGATGCAAACCTGGTGCTGCCAGTAATGAGATTGCCCAGAATCGACAGGGAGACTTCACATGCATATTCCAGGTTTGGATTCAGTCATTTTATTGCTGTGCTGCTAACATTACTGTTATTTGAAAGGTAAAAAACACTGATACTGTGTCTCTGATACCTTTGCCATAGTTACATGTTACAGTTTGCCATAGTTACAGGGTACATTAACCTAAGTTCTAGTTCAGTCTGAAAGTATTATGTTATTCAACACAGTTGTGGGTAGAGCAAAGTGTTAACAGAAATGATGCATGTACTCCAGGAGCTTGAACAAAAGATAGTCAGTTTTGTAAGGAATGAGCTGGAGAGATTTAAGGGGATTTTGAGTCTACATTCCCAAGACAAACCTAAGAGTAAACCTGAGGATGAGAGTGATGCCAGAGAGGGGGCTCTGAAGATGGCACTGCACTTTCTCAGGAACATGAAACAGCATGAGATTGCTGACAAACTGCAAGCAAGTAAGATATCTTCATGTTTTTTTTTTACAGTGAACTGTAGAAAAGGGAATGCATGAATTATCCTGTTACTATGTTAGTATTTGTCTCAATATAATAATACAGTCTATACTCTCTACAGACGAACTACATGTACTGTATCAGCGCAAGCTCAAAAGAAATCTCAAGAAAAAAGTATGAGAGTGTATTTGAAGGAACACCCAAGCAAGGAGGCTCTGCTCTGTTAGAAAATATCTACACAGAAGTCTACATCACAGAAGGAGGAAGTGGGAAAGTGAATGAGGAGCATGAAGTAAGACAGATTGAGTCACTATCCAAGAGACCAGCTGGACAGGTGACACCAATAAAATGCAGGGACATCTTCAAACCTTTACCTGACCAGCACAAATCAATCAGAAGTGTTGTCACAAAGGGAGTAGCTGGAATTGGCAAAACTGTCTCAATACAGAAATTCATCCTGGACTGGGCTGAGGGAAAAGAAAACCAGGAAGTGCACTTTATGTTTCCACTTCCTCTTCGGGAGCTCAACCTCATGAAAGAAAGGCAGCTTTCTTTGATGGATCTCCTTCAGCACTTTTTCACAGAAATGAATCAGTTAACCTTTCTTAGACAGGGGAAGCACAAGGTATTGTTTATCTTTGATGGTCTGGATGAATGTCGACTCAAGCTAGACTTTCAGAAAAACGAAAGTGTGGCTGATGTATCAGAAGTGACTTCATTGGATGTACTCCTGACAAATCTAATCAAGGGCAATCTACTTCCTTCTGCTCTACTTTGGATCACGTCTCGACCAGCAGCAGCCAATCAAATTCCACCTGAGTGTGTTGACAGGGTGACGGAGGCACAAGGGTTCAGTGACCCACAGAAAGAAGAATACTTCAGGAAGAGGATCAATGACCAGAACCTTGCTAACAATATCATCTCTCATATTAAATCATCAAGAAGTCTACACATCATGTGCCACATACCAGTGTTTTGCTGGATTGCAGTTAGTGTTTTGAAATTATCCTTGCCACTTCAGGTGTTAAAAAAGTCCCAAAGACTCTCACTGAGATGTATACATATTTCCTAATTTTCCAAACCAAGCAGAAGAGCCTGAAGTTTGAAGGAATTCATGACTCTGATGCACAGTGGAACCAGGGAAGTCTTCTTGCTCTTGGGAAGTTGGCCTATGAGCAGCTAGAGAAGGGTCATCTGATCTTTTATGAAAAGGACCTTACAGATTCTGGAATTGATGTGAGAGAAAGAGCAGTACAGAGTGGCATTTGCACTCAGATCTTTAAAGAAGAAACAGGACCTCACCAGAGAAAGGTTTACTGTTTTGTGCATCTGAGCATACAGGAGTACCTGGCAGCTTTATATGTACTGTTGATGCTAACAGCTGAAAATAAAGATGTCCTGTCCAAACCTAAACCCCCGAGCACTGGAATTCATCGTCTGAAAATGATATTAAGTAGTCCTCCAACAGTGGGAGACTCTATGATCATTTTACAGAAGAATGCTGTGGATAAAGCTTTGGAGTATGAAGATGGACGCTTTGATCTTTTTCTGCGTTTCCTTCTGGGCCTCTCTCTGGAGTCCAACCAGAATCTCTTGCATGGTCTGCTACACAACTATGGACAAAATGAGATGGTCAACAAGAACACCATCATGTACATTAAAAAAAAGATTAGGGGAATTCCTACATCAGAAAGAATCATCAACCTCTTTCACTGTCTGAATGAACTCAATGATCACTCCTTAGTGGAGGAGGTTCAGAGCTACCTAAGTTCAGGGACACTTGCTGAAGCCAAACTCTCACCTGTCCAGTTGTCTGCTGTAGTGTTTGTCCTGATGACATCTGAGGAGAAGCTGGATGTGTTTGAATTGAATAAGTACCTGAGGTCTGATGAAGGACTACTAAGACTGCTGCCTCTAGTGGAAGAATCCCAAAAGGCTCTGTAAGTACATGTCATGTGGACAAATAATTTTATAAATGAAAGCATAGTTGGATCCTTTCCAAGTCCTTTCCAAGTCCAAACATTTCTATGAATATGTGCATATTGTAACCTGTCTGTGTAATTTGTTATGGATGAATCACAAAATGACAACAGTGCAAAAGGGAGGGGAAATATAGTCGGAAATTAAATTTGATTAATGAATGCCTCTCAAATGGAATCATGTATCTTTAGGTAATATATTTCATATTTATTGATGTCTGTTTTCCTCTTAAGGCTCAGTAACTGTAGTCTCACAGAGAGGAGCTGTAGATGTCTGGGATCTGTCCTCAGCAAAGCATCCTCAAAGCTGAAAGATCTGGATCTCAGTGGCAACAGTATTGGAGATGCTGGGGTGCAAGAACTCTGTACTGGACTGAAGAATCCAAACTGTGCTTTGGAGACACTCAAGTAAGACATTTTGATTCTTCTAATCAATCTTAAAGTATAAGTTGCAGGTTAAAGGAAAATACCGGAGTGAATTCAAGCATAGCCCTGTTGAAAGAGCTTGCTAAATGCGCTAGTTAGCGAGTAGAACAAAATAATTTGGTACAGCACAGACCAAATGCGAACGCAGAAACGAACACTGAATCAATGGGACCTGACTATTGGAAACCGAAAGTAAGATCTGAGGTTACATTGACTCAATGAAAAGTGTTTCGCGTTCGCGTTAGGTCTATGCTGTTCAAAATTCTTTCATTTCATGTGAAATATATTGCTGTTAGAAGGCTCGTGCAGCAGGGCTATGCTTAAACTTACTCCGGTATTTTCCTTTTCTTATTTTTTTTTCACAAATTAAGGGACATGAAGCAATATAAAAGTAAGGAGTGATTTGTCTTGAGAAACCAAGTTTTCATACAATAGAACATACTGGAATGAATTCATGTTTTTGGCCTGATTACTGTACAATACTGTATGATCCCTCCCCAGGGTGAAAGTACTTTCAAATTCTTACAGGTATTGAACTGTGATAAGGGTAAATAGTAATGCTTGAAAATGCCAGTTTTGCCAATTGTCATCATGATGACAGACCTGCTGCAACTAATTTATTTAATTACCTCCACCAAGGAGGTTATCTTTCGGTCACGTTGGTTTGTCTGTCTGTCTGTTTGTCGGTCTGTTTGTCTGTCACCAGGATAACTCAAAAAGTACTGCACGGATTTGGGTGAAAGTTTCAGACAATGTGTATATTGGGACAAGCAAGAACTGATTCGATTTTGGTGGTGATCGGTGATCCAGAACATGATCTGGAATTTATATTGTGTCTGTGACCACATTGCCTTGGCGGAGGTCTGTGCTCTCTGAGCGCTTTTCTAGTTGTTTGTATGTTTTGTGCAGCCAACCATGGGCATATACTGTAGTTTCCTGTTTACATAGCCTACCTGACTATAGAACTCAGTGGAAGAACAGAAAAGAACACGAACCACTGTTATGTCAAACAGGACTTTTATTGGTCTTAACAGGACATTTATTGGCCTTATCAGAGTAAATGAAAATGCAAGGAAAACCCATACTCCTGCATGCTCAGCTTTGCTGGACTCCAGCTTGTGACATCATTGCTGGGTTTAGAATGTTCATAAATTCAGTTACAACTAGAAAAGCGCTCAGAGAGTGCAGACCTCTGTCAAGGCAATGTGGTCACAGACACAATAAATGTAGTTGTTAATATTGTTCTATTGTATGAAAAGATTATTTTTTTCAAGACAAATCAATACTCACTATTATTTTGCTATTATTATGTCCCTTAATTTGTGAAAAATGTATTAACTACAACTTATACTGCAATGTACTTCCTTTATACTTATTTTATACTACCTCATCTTTTGATTTAATAGTTGTAGTTGTAGCTTTAAAGATTTTTAAGACAATTCATCTTAATTCCTCTTTTGGATGCAGAAATAAGCCATGCAGTAAAAGTTTTAAACACTTTTACTAAACAATCAGATAAAACAGAATCATTAAACCACTATGACACAAAAATGTGGGTCTCAGCCCAGAGGATTGCACCTCGCTGCCTATATAGCGACAACCCACATGTATCCCTCTTCTCCCTCCAACAAAAACCTCCTTATCATGAAGATGCTGCCAAGACCAGCAACCTGACCTTATGGCTCCTATCCGAGATAGCAGTTGCCAGTTGTTACTCAATGACTACAGAAAGGAATTGTTGAATGAAGAATTAGAAAAAAAATAGCTTCTAACAAAAGCATTTTATTTTTGTTTGCTTTGATAAAATGATGCTGTCACTACAGGCTGTCGGACTGCAATGTCACAGAGAAAGGCTGTGTTAGTCTGGCTTCAGCCCTGAAGTTAAATCCCAATCATCTCAGAGAGCTGGATCTCAGAAGAAATGTTCCAGGAGGAGTCAAAGTGCTTTTAGACCTAAAGAAGGACCCAAAGTATAAACTGAGAAATATCAGGTAAATGTGTTTCAGTAGAATGAAGAGATTTGCCTTAAAAAGCACAAACCAAATTCCAAAATAGTTGGGACACTTTACAAATTGTGAATAAAAACAGAATGTAGTGATGTGGAAGTTTCAAATTTCAATATTTTACTCAGAATACAACATCGATGACATATCAAATGTTGAAAATGAGGAAATGTATCATTTCAAGGGGAAAATAAGTTGATTTTCAATTTCATGGCATCAACACATCGACAAGGCCACATTTACCACTGTGTGGCATCCACTCTTCCTTTTAAAACAGTCTGCAAACATCTGGGGACTGTGGAGAGAAGTTGTGGAGAGAATGTTGTCCCATTCTTGTCTAATACAGGCCTCTAGATGCTCAACTGTCTTAGGTCTTCTTTGTCATGTATTCCTATGTATGATCTGGACTGCAGATTTGATAGTGCCTTTCCAGGGGCCGTATTCTCAAAGAATCTTATCTTAACTTTAGGAGTGCTCCTAAACTGCACTAAAAGTTTTTATGTAGGAGTTATTTCTTAAAAGTAATTCACAATACCTCGGAGACCTACTTTTAGCTAGGATAAAAGGCAACTCTTAGGCTAAAATAAAAGTTGTGTTGCTATGGTTGATGTCAGCTCTCATGCACGAGCCTGCTTGCATTTACATCGGCGATTGGTTGATGAGTGACAGGTGGGCGTAATCTGCGTGATGTGCTCTGGCTGTGATCTGCTGTTCTCCTGTGTGACGATTGCAGCGCATAAATGAAACGGTAACGAGATTCGCGGTGGAATAATAAAGTATCTTTGCACCGTTTTTACTGCACTTTTGAGAGCACATTTAAAAAGAGAGGAAGTACACAAATTAAACTTGACTTTGAAAAAGTGCATATATTTTTAACACGGGTTTTGGTGGTGTGTTTGCATTCCTTGTAAACTGCATAATCATTCCTTAATGACGGATGCTTAAATAAATGATTCTTCACGTGCGTTTCGAAAGATTAAGGACGTATTGCATGCAATCGCGATGTGTTAGGAGTTGCTCTTAGTGACTTATAAGTCCTCTGGACTTCTCCTAAGCTGTCCCAGACTTAGATGCTACTTTTAGCGCTAAATTGTTTTGTGAATTACTCTTATCCCAAAAAATTAGGAGTCCTAAACTTACGACTGGCACGCCCATTTTTTTTAGGAGTTCCTCCTAAATTTGACTGTTAAGACCTACTTTTAGCCTTAAGATTCTTTGAGAATATGGCCCCAGATGCATAAGCTGGCCATACCACACACACTCATGCATCTCTATCAGAGATGCAGCCTTCTGAAATGAGCGCTAACAATACATTTACATTTATCCAAAGTGTCACGGCTTGGCTCAAAAGCCGTGGCAAAGAAGGACGCAGCATAACCAAAAGTGCAAAAATAAATAATTTATTAAATTAGTCGTGTATCAAAAAGCAACGAAAAGTCAAAAACGGTGGAGTATGATCGTCAGTAAAGTCAGTAGCGTAGAGCAAATGTATGGATGCATGGATAGTGTCGTGAGAAGTGTTGCATGTGATGAAAAAAAGGTGAAGCTCCAAAAGGGAATGGGGAAAATGGCTTTTATGAACGTCATGGAGACACCGGGCCCAGGTGTCTCCAATGATTGCGGATGGGCTGCGGCACACCTACGGAAACACAGAACACAAATGACAAGACAAGAACGTAGGTGGGGCCAGCAGACCATCACACCCCCTCCCACAAAAGCGGGCTCCCTAACGGAGTCCCGCCCCATTACAGGACAATCAAAATACCAAAAATATTTATATTAGCAAAAAAAACTATAAATTAGCAAATGTTATAATGCCGAATGGAACATTAGACCAGTCACCTGGATAGTATCACTTCTCCCACAGCTCACTCAACCTCTCCCCATCTCCGCAAACGATGCACCTAGGAAGCACATTTTCAGAGCAAAGGGAGGAGCAGAGGAAGCAGAGAGAACAAGAAAAGACAGTCACATTTGAGGAGCCCTAGATAGCGCGTCTGCCACCACGTTATCAGTCCCCCTGATGTGACGGATCTCTAAACAGTAGGATTGCAGGAAAAGAGACCATCTGATTAGTCTCTGGTTAGGACAATGTAAAGAATTTAGGAATGTGAGTGGATTATGGTCTGTAAAGACCATAACAGGTGAACTGCCACCAACATAAACGTCGAAATGTTTCAAGGCTAACACCAACGCCAAAGTTTCTTTCTCCACAACTGAATAATTACGTTGGTATGAGTTAAACTTCTTAGAATAGAAACTGACGGGTTTGTCTATGCCACGGTCATCTTCTTGGACCAAGACAGCCCCAGCACCCTCAAGGCTAGCATCAACGAAGAGCTTAAATGAGCGGTCAAAATGTGGCGCCGCCAAAACTGGCGTGTCACAAAGAAGCATCTTAACCTGCTGAAAAGCACCCTGGCAAGCAGGAGACCACACAAACTTTTCTTTTTGCCTGTAGAGAAATTTTTGCAGAAGCTTCTATAGTAGCCAACAAGGCCAAGAAAGCGCATCAGCTCCTTTTTAGTTGTTGGAGCAGGAAACTGCTCAACAGCTCTAACCTTTGCGTCAACAGGGCGAACCTGCCCCTGCCCCACTACCCGGCCAAGGTAGGTCACAGTCGCCCTCGCGAACTCACACTTCGCGAGGTTGACTGTGAGCCTCGCCTCCGCCAAACGTGTGAAAAGTTCCCGCATCCGCTGAACATGAACGTCCCATGTATCTGAAGACAACAACATCATCCAAATATACAGTACAGCCTTCCATATTTCCGATAACATAATTCATAAGACGTTGGAACGTTGCAGGCGCATTCCGAAGTCCAAATGGCATAACTGAGTAAGAATACAATCCCTTAGGTGTTATAAAGGCAGCAATCTCCCGAGCACGTTCTGACAAAGGCACTTGCCAATAACCTTTTAGCAAGTCCAGCTTACTGACGAACTTCGCAGAGCCCACCTGATCTATGCAATCATCCATTCTTGGAAGAGGGAACAGATCAGGTTTGGTGATTGCATTGACTTTGCGAAAATCAGTACAGAAACGCAGTGTGCCATCAGCTTTTGGAACTAGCAAGCAAGGAGATGCCCAACTAGACGAACTAGGCTCAGCTATACCATTCTCAAGCATGTATGCAACTTCACCATCTAGACACTTGAGCTTATCGGCATTCACACGATAGAAACGTTGTTTTATCGGCTTGGCGTCCCCAACTTCAATGTCGTGTTCTATGAGGTGTGTGCGGCCAGGTGTATCAGAAAACAGGCAAGGAAAGCTGTTAATCAAATCAGTTAATTCAGCGGAACGGGACGTGGGCAAGTGTGACAACAACTCACTCAACTTAGACAAGGCCTCAGAATTCTTCAAACGGCCAATCAACAAAGCTTGGTCAGGCGCATATGGCTCGTCACTCTGCTCCTCACCGCAAGCAGGGCCAGCCACACAAGCTGCCTGTGGAACATGAGACTGAGAAACAGAGCCACAAGAGACAGAACGAGCATAATACGGCTTTAACAAGTTTACATGGCAGAGCTGTGTACTTTTCCTACGCTCTGGTGTAGCAATTAAGTAATTTTGTTCAGTTACCTGCTCGACCACCGTATACGGCCCAGAAAACTTGGCCTGAAAGGGAGACTGAAGGAGAGGAAACAAGGCCAAAACCTGGTCTCCTGGAACAAACACCCTACGCTCAGTGTGTCGGTCGTACCACGACTTCATTTTTTGTTGCGCTGCACCCAATTTTTCTTTTGCCAGATTACCTGCCAAATAAAGACGTCGGCGAAACCCATTTACGAAATCAATCAAATTCTTCGGAGGCGTTTCCTCCCTCCAGGCGTCTGCCACGACCGCCAGTGGGCCCCGCACCGTATGCGCAAACACTAGTTCGTTTGGGCTAAACCCCAAGCTTTCTTGTGTGACCTCCCTAGCCGCCAGCAGTAACCAAGGCAAGCCGTCTTCCCAGTCCCTACCCAACTCCGTACAATAAGCCCGAAGAAGAGACTTAAGGGTCTGATGGAACCTCTCCAATGCTCCCTGGCTTTGAGCATGGTACGCTGAAGCGCGGTTGTGTTGGACGCGGAGTTGCTTTAGCACCTGGGTAAACACATGGGACAAGAAGTTTGAACCACGATCTGATTGAATAATTTTGGGTATGCCAAAAATGGAAATGAACTGCGAAAGAGCATGAACTACAGATCTTGCTGAAATAGTCCGCAGCGGATAGGCCGCTGGGTAGCGAGTACTCTGACACATGACCGTTAACAAATAGGAACACCCAGACTTTGAACGCGGCACAGGTCCCACACAATCAATAATCAAATGCTCAAACGGCTGAGCAATGGCAGGGATCGGATACAGCGGGGCGGGTTTTAGAACTTGATTTGGCTTATCAGTTAGTTGACATGTATGACAAGTCTTAATGTACGCTGAGACATCCCTTTTCATGCGAGGCCAAAAGAAGTGTCTCAGTAGACGGTCATAAGTCTTCTGAACACCAGAATGTCCAGATTCATCATGAGCTACTTTAAGCACTGATTGACGAAGCTTAGCAGGCAAAACAAGCTGAAAAATTGGATCCCCAACAAACACATCCGAATGCCAAGCCCATTTTCTCACCAACAGTGAATCTTGAAGGAAATAACCGTAGGCGCTGTCTCTGATTTCACTCTCAGGTCGGACCAACTCATACAACCCAGCCAGTGACGAATCAGCTTGTTGTTCAGCAACCAAGTCACTACGGGACACAGACAGAGGAAAATCAGTCAGAGGCAAAGAAAAGCGTTCTAACAGTTTGCTCTCACCAGACTGAAGAATTTTGTTAGACTCCGGCTTCTTGCACGCCATAGCACGCGTCACCACACAAGCTGCAAAAGTTTCAGGAAAGTTCAGTGCACACTCATCCTGACCAGATTCCATCGAAGGCACAGGATCTACAACAAGAGGCGGAGTAACATTAGGCCACACCTGAGCTCCTACCAAACCATTACCAAGAATCACCGAGATCCCCTCAATAGGCAATGCAGGGCGTACACCAAGTGCAGCCTCCCCTGAAACAAATCACAGTCAAGCATTACTTTATGAAGTGGCACACGCATAATATTTAAACTCATTCCCTGAACTGGCACTGAACTGCCCAGCTCAGAGCTTGTGGACAAAGGCAACACACCAGCTTTAATAAAAGAATCATAGGCCCCTGTGTCTCGCAAAATTTTAACACACACTTTAACATCACTACCAACCATAGACACAAACCCAGTTCTAATGAATGGCCGGTAAGAATCAAGTGCAGACACACATGAGCGATTCAGCAGTGAATCACAATCAATAGCAGCAGGGAGTGCTTTAAGCTGACCAGGTGCAGCCAAACCAACACCTTTAGGACGTGAACCTGAGGGAGGAGGTTTATTTTTATTAGACTTGAGCATATAACAATCAGACTTCCAGTGACCACGTTTATGACAGAAGTGACAAATTTTATCTGTCTCACCTGAAGCACTAGGCCCAGCACCAGACTGAAAAGGCCTGTTTGAACGAATGAAACTTTCAGTAGCCATACCACCAGATTGAAAACGGCGCTCAGGAGTAGTGGTGCTTTGATGGATTAACACATCAGCTAAAGAAGCAGCTTCAGTAGCAGTGCGCGCTTTCTGCTCTGAAATATACGTAGCAACATGATGTGGAACAGAGTTTTTAAACTGCTCAAGCACTATTAGATCGCTGAGACCATCAAAATCTGTAACATCAACAGAAGCACACCAGCAACTGAAATATGTTGTTAAATCTCTTGCAAACTCCAGATGGCTCTGTTTTGGACCTCTTTTCCACAACCTGAATTTTTGCCTATAGTGCTCTGGAACACGTTCATATGCTTTCAATATTGCCGCTTTAACTTTAACATAATCCTTACTATCATCGGTCGACAACGCTGAAAAAGCCTCCTGAGCTTTGCCAATAATAACACACTGAAGCATTAATGCGCGAGCGGAATTGGGCCAGCTTCGCGCATCAGCTAAGCATTCAAACAACAAAAAAATGTGTCCGGATCGCTCTCTGAAAATTTAGGCACAAGACGTAAATTACCACGAACATCAAAGCTATCAGGCTGGTCAAGGATAGGTTGAGAGCCTGAACTCAATCTAGGTGACGATGGAATTTTGTCCTCGCGGAGAACCTTAAGTTTATGTTCAAGATCTAATCGTGTCTGCTCTGTCTCTTGACGCAACTTTTCCACTGCAAGATCTTTTTCAATGGCAGCATCCACTTTATACTTTTCATGCTCAATCTGTAATAACAACAACTCCTTACGCTGTTCAAAACTTAAGCCCTCCACTGATACAGACAGCGGAGACGTAACCTCAGACACACGTTCGTCCATAACACCATTGGCAATCAAATTACTTTTAACAATTGACCTAACCTTATCCTTTGCGAACTGACTGCTCACATCAAGTTTGTAATGTTCAGCCAATTTTAACAACTGGTCTTTCGTACACTGATCTAATAAATCCTCCGATGGAGAGGCAATAAACTCCTCCACTGTAATTGTCGGCATTACAACATTGACGTACCACTATGCGCAACGCTAAACAAAACAAAAAGTTGATAAAGTGGAATGCGTGACTTCATACAAAAGCCCTCCAAACTGAAGGCTAAACTAGCAATGCGTGCCCCTCTAACTAACTAAAACACCACAACCTACCTATTTAAACTGCGGCCTAGCTCTTCATGCAGCTACTGGCGGTGGGAACATTAAGTGCTTAAAGCCCAGTGGAGGAGAAAAGCAACCAGAAACTGGCGACTCCGCTCACACCATGGATACACTCCCGAGACGACTGCTCTAACCGCTTTCACCACAACACTAAACCCAAAACCCCGACGAAGTCCAAAGGGACAGCGCCGCTTCGCCTAACAAGGGACAAACATTGCTACAAACTTAAGAAATGCTGAAGTCAAACACCCACTTACCTTAAACGTTGCGCAGAGGGGTCGAGCTTCCAACAAACCAAACGAACCACGACTTAATTCAAAATAATCATTACAAACACTGCGTCTCTTCAGACAAAAGAAAGGTTCCCGCTCCGACAGTAGGCCGACTGCTACACCTGTTCGGAACGCAAAGGGAATCCCCACTATCAAGTGACGTACATATGACGATACGCCATTCACAAAAATCGACCTGCAACACTCGCCAAAACAAAAGCGATAAACTAGAAAAAATTATTTAACAAGAGCGACGCAGGTTTAAGTTTGGACGGCCCCCATTTGTCACGGCTTGGCTCAAAAGCCGTGGCAAAGAAGGACGCAGCATAACCAAAAGTGCAAAAATAAATAATTTATTAAATTAGTCGTGTATCAAAAAGCAACGAAAAGTCAAAAACGGTGGAGTATGATCGTCAGTACAGTCAGTAGCGTAGAGCAAATGTATGGATGCATGGATAGTGTCGTGAGAAGTGTTGCATGTGACGAAAAAAAAGGTGAAGCTCCAAAAGGGAATGGGGAAAATGGCTTTTATGAACGTCATGGAGACACCGGGCCCAGGTGTCTCCAATGATTGCGGATGGGCTGCGGCACACCTACGGAAACACAGAACACAAATGACAAGACAAGAACGTAGGTGGGGCCAGCAGACCATCACAAAAGCGACTTACATTTTCAACTTCAGGGCAAGTCTCCCTGGGAGCAATTTAGGGTTAAGTGCCTTGCTCAAGGGCACAACGGTGGCAAGCCAGGATTCAAACCCACAACTTCCAGACTGTTCTAGCACACTAGTCAGGCTCCTTAACCACTATGCCACCACCGCCCCAAGCAATAACAACTTGGGTTGTCCTTGAACTTTGAATTTTGATTCGTCTGACCACAGAACAGCTTTCCACTTTGTCACAGTCCATTTGAAATGAGCCTTGGCCCAGAGAAAACGCCTGTGCTTCTGGATCGTGTTTAGGGATGGCTTCTTTTTTGACCTATAGAGTTTTAGCTGGCCATGGCGAATGACACAGTGGATTGTGTTAACTGACAATGTTTTCTGGAAGTAGTCCTAAGGCCAGTTTGTGATATCCATTAGCATACATTAGCATTCCTGTATGTGATGCAGTGCCATCTAAGGACCCAATGATCATGGGCATCCAATATGGATTTCCGGCCTTGACCCTTATGCACAGAGATTGTTCCAGATTCTCTGAATCTTTGGATGATGATATGCACTGTAGATGGTTATACCTTCAAACTCTTTGTAATTTTTGTCTGAGAAACTCCTTTGTGATCTCGGACCACTACTTTTTGCCACAGCATTTTGAGAACTGGTGATCCTCTACCCATCTTGACTTCTGAGAGTCAATGCCACTGTCGGAGGCTCTTCTCATAGCAAATCATGTTGCTTGACCAAATAAGTTGCAAATGGGTCCTCAAGCTGTCCCTTATATGAAAATTTTACTTTTTGCTACCCGTCCCAATTATTTTGGAATGTGTAGCTCTCATTAAATCCAAAATGAGCCAATATTCGGCATAACATTTCAAAAAGTCTCACTTTCAACATTTGCCATGTTATCTATATTCTATTGTGGACAATATATAGGTTTGTGAGATTTGTAAATTATTGGATTCCATTTTTATTAACAATTTATGCAGTGTCCCAACTTTTTTGGAATTCGGTTGTAGTAAAAGGTAAACAAGAAACAGTGCTCTTTTTTAATGCTCATTTTGGTGTCAGCAATACAGAATTTCTTCACTGAAGAATGAAGGCATTAACTAAGTACAGGAAATGTGCCATGGTAAAATGTTATTCATTGTAACACCGATTTGAAAATAGCATTACATAAGACCCATATTTCATTATGACATGGTTATACCCCAGAAGTAATCTTTCGTGTTACCTTGAAATAAAATATATACGTTATTGAGCCATTGCTTTCTCTAACATTTTCAGATGCCTTGACCAAGAATTTGCAAAATAAAATAATGTATATATTAAAAATCCTGAGATATTTGCATCAATACTGCAGCTGTAGTTGAGCCAGTAAGTTTGGATAGGCAGCATGAAAGGAAGGTGGGAAAGAGTGAACTTAAATGTAGACTTTAGTTTGCATAAGGATTGTATGATTTGCTGCTGCTACAATACCAAATGCTGTCAATCCAAAACCACAGTGCAGCTTTTGTCATGCATGCAGCATGTAAGGTAGAGAGCTCTGCACCAGACCAAGCAGTAGGATAGGCAAAATACTCATCCACTATGCAAGCAGACATACTGTATAGGGAAAACACACATATACAGTATATCCCCTTTAAATTGTGTGTGAAAGTGGATGATTATAATTGACTAACCTGACAGTTTCCTTTAAATTTTTCATGTAAACATACTGTCTTTGTGTTGACAGCTTTGTTTTTTTGTCTGAAACTATAATCCAAAGTATTTGGTCCATTATAATAAACACATATTTCAAGCTGTCATGTAACTGAAGCAACACTAGTTTGTTTCACTATTCATGTGCTCCGTAGTCATGTTTACAATATTTCTGATAGCATATAAATTACCAATACTGCAATAAATAAAAATAAAAATTGCACCAATATTGTGTTCCTTTCTCCTCTGCAGGTTCATTGAAAGTGCTGCTGCTGAGGAAGCCTGTGCTGCTGTGATCTCAGCTGTGGGTTTAAACCCCTTAATCATGACTGAGCTGGATCTGAGTAAATTAATACCAGGACATTTGGAAGTGACTCAGCTGTGTGCTTTACTGGAGGATTCCCACTGCAGACTGCAGACACTTAGGTCAGTGAATGCTGTTAGTCATTTTAATCAGAGTTGGGGGTGAGGTTGCACTGAGGTGACACTATGATAAGCAAGCATGGTATTGGAGCAATTGATGCAGGAGAATGGAGGTAAAACAGCCAGACCAATGGTACCCTGTCTCAGCTGAAAAGCTGAAGCTAAGCAGGTGTGGGCTGGGCTTGGTTAGTACCTGGATGGGAGACCTCTGGGGAAAACTGAGTAGCTGCTGGAAGTGGTGTTGGTGGGTGGCCAGTAGGTGACTCTCTTCCCTCTGTCCAAAGATCAAATACAGATGCCCCAGTGCAGTGACGGGGGCGCTCTGCTGTAGGAGAGGCTGTCTTTCGGATGAGACGTTAAACCGAGGTCCTGACTCTCAGAGGTCATGAAACATCCCATGACACTTGTCGCAAAGAGTAGGGAGTTTCCCGGTGTCTTGGCTAAAGTCCCAACCTGGCTCATTCAATCTGGCCCCCTAATCGTCCCCCCACTGTAATTGGCTAATTCATCCCTTCTGTCCTGTCCCTTCCCTCACTCTCCACCTCAAGCTGGTGTGTGGTGAGCGTTCTGGCGCCGACTGTGATGGCTGCCGTGCATCACCCAGGTGGGTGCTACACATTGGTGGTGGTTAGTGAGGTCCCCCTTCCACTGTAAAGCGCTTTGGATCAACTGAGTTGTGTTAAAATGCGCTATATAAATACACTTGACTTGACTTAACAGTTAGCAGCCAATATGTGATTTCAGGGTAAAGGGTGTGACGTGATGTAGGTGGAGGGAAGTGAGTTCAGTTCAGTGATGGTCCTTAGGAACAACCTGTTTCTCATCCTTGATGTATGGATCTGTGGTAGCCATGTAACATCTCCCTGATGGCAACAGGGGTGGGTGACATATTTTGCTGGTTTTTGTAGACAGTGTGTCTGGAAGGTTTGATGAACCCTTTAGAGTTGTTCAGAGTTGTTCAGTGCTTTTTTTTTAATCAGAGAAAAGCCCCACCCGTCAGCTCCACTATTAGCATCTTATGATCCTCCTCGTCCACATCTTCACATTTACTAGACATCTAAAATGACAAAATGTCAAATGTAATACTGGGAGGCATACTGCTTCACACCCTGTCTGGACAACCACAATATCCACAAACTGTAGTTCATGAAATTTCCCTGTGTCACCTGACATGACCACTTGACTTGTAGCATGTAGGACATTTCACAGTAAATTTTCATTAGCACAGTATGCATTGAACCCTATGCATTATTACTCTCATAAAGGATTGTTTAAACATCGTCCTCATAGTTGTTGAAGTTCCATTCATCCTCACATTCACTAGATGGCAACAAGAGCACAAAATGTAACTCACAAGGTAGTCCTGCTACTTCACATACTGTTTGTACAACCACCCTCATAGTCACAATAAGAACTTTAGTTCACAAATATTCCATATGTTGTATTTCATATATACTATACATTATATACTATACATTACCATATACCTATATACTATACATACATGATCATGTGCGTTCTGGTGTAATGTTGCCCCAAACAACCAAAACACACACAGACAGAATCCTATATTTCCATTATATGCACCCACCTGACTGTAACTGGATTCTGCCGATCTCACTCCTCTGCAGAGTGTGTGTGGTGTTTTATTACACACTGATATGACATATGGTTTGGAACAGAATGTGATGTTGGTAGTCACATTTTGACTGGAAATAAATAAAGACTATATTTCCCTTCTTTTCACAGCTTGGCATTCTGCAGTATTACAGAGGAAGGCATCAGGTCTTTATCAACAGCACTGAGATCAAACCCGTCACACCTGAGAGAGCTGGATCTGCAGGGGATTAAAATAGGAGACTCAGAGATGAAGCATATTTGTTCTTTTCTAGTGGATCCCAACTGTAAACTAGAGAACCTAAGGTGAATATCACAATTCCAACCACTCAGTTTCTGTCAGTGAATTTCACAGTGATAGTGAAATATCATATTTTTTTAAGCGCGCACACAGACACACACACACACACACACACACACACACACACACACACACACACACACACACACACACACACACACACACACACAAAATGTCTTTGCAGTATGTAAGACAACCACCCTCATATCCACAAACATTTCACAAAACTTCCATATGCCATGTTGCATATACAGTATGATGACCATGATGCTGTACGTTCTGGTATAATGTTGCCCCAAACAACCAAAACACACAGTAGCCTCTATATTTCCATTTTATTCCCACCTGACTGTAACTGGATTTTGCAGAACTCACTCCTCTGCAGTGTGTGTGTGGTGTTTTATTACACACTGATATGACATATGTCTGGTTTGGAACAGAATGTGATGTTGGAAATCACGTTGTGACTGAAAATAAATAAAGACTATATTTCCATTTTCTTTTCACAGCTTGGCATACTGCAGTATCACAGAGGAAGGCTTCAGGTCTTTATTAGCAGCACTGAGATCAAACTCGTCACACCTGAGAAATCTGGATCTGCAGCGGAATAAAGTAGTAGACTCAGAGATGAAGCATATTTGTTCTTTTCTAGTGGATCCCAACTGTAAACTAGAGAACCTAAGGTGAATATCACAATTCCAACCACTCAGTTTTGACAGTGACAGTTGTCACAGCGTTTTACACACAAACACACCCACACACATACAATGTGTGTTTGTCTGTTATTTGCAGAATTTAAAACATATTGACAAAATGCATTCACCTCTAGCACTATACATTAGTACTCTCACAAAGAACAGCCACAAGTATTTTCCATTCATCCTCACATTCACTAGATGGCTGCAAAAGTACAAAATGTAACTCACTGTTAGTCTTGCTGCTTCACACCCTGTCTGTACAACAACCCTCATATCCACAAACTTTAGTTCACAAAAATTCCATATGCAGTATTTCATATACATATGATGAACATGATGATGTATGCTCTGGTGCAATGTTACCCCAAACAGCCAAAACACACAGAAGTCTATATTTCCATTATATATTCCCACCTGACTGTAACTGGATTCTGCAGATCTCACTCCTCTGCAGAGTGTGTGTGGTGTTTCATTACACACTGATATGACATATGTCTGGTTTGGAACAGAATGTGATGTTGGAAATCACATTTTGACTGAAAATAAATAAAGACTATATTTGCATTTTCTTTTCACAGCTTGGGATACTGCAATATGACAGAGGAAGGCTTCAGGTCTTTATCAGCAGCACTGAGATCAAACCTGTCACACCTGAGAGTGCTGAGTCTGGCGGGGAATAAAGTAGGAGACTCAGAGATGAAGCATATTTGCTCTTTCCTAGTGGATCCCAACTGTAAACTAGATAACCTAGAGTGAGTATCACAAGACCAACTACTGAGTTGCTGTTTGTGAATTTGATAGGTTATCGTCAAGTACACACACACACACACACACACACACACACACACACACACACACACACACACACACACACACACACACACACACACACACACACACACACACACACACTCACGCACACACACTCTTTTATTTGGAGCATGTGAAACATATTTCACAGTATCTAAATGTCAAAATGCATTACCTTCTAACACTATGCGTCCAGACTCTCACAAAGAAATATTGAAATAGTTGTACAGATAGTTATTAGTAATTTCCATTCATCCTCACATTCACTAGATGGCAGCAAAAGCACAAAACGTAACTCACTGGTAGTCCTGCTGCTTCACACCCTGTCTGTACAACCACCCTCATAGCCACAAACATTACTTCACAAACCTTCCATGTGCAGTATTTCATGCACATATGATGAACATGATGATGTCTGTTCTGGTGTAATGTTTCCTCAAACCACCAAAACACACAGTAGCCTATATTTCCATTATATATTCCCACCTGACTGTAACTGGATTCTCACTCCTCTGCAGTCGGAAATCACATTTTGAATGAATGACTGAAGACTAATTTCCCCTTTTCTCCTCACAGCTTGGCATATTGCAGTATTACAGAGGAAGGCTTCAGGTCTTTATCAGCAGCACTGAGATCAAACCCGTCACACCTGAGAGTGCTGAATCTGCAGGAGAATAAAGTAGGAGACTCAGAGATGAAACATATTTGTTCTTTTCTAGTGGATCCCAACTGTAAACTAGAGAACCTATGGTGAGTAGTACAAGACCAACCACTCAGTTTTGACAGTGACAGTTGTCACAGCGTTTTACACACAAACACACCCACACACATACAATGTGTGTTTGTCTGTTATTTGCAGAATTTAAAACATATTGACAAAATACATTCACCTCTAGCACTATACATTAGTACTCTCACAAAGAACAGCCACAAGTATTTTCCATTCATCCTCACATTCACTAGATGGCTGCAAAAGTACAAAATGTAACTCACTGGTAGACCTGCTGCTTCACACCCTGTCTGTACAACCACCCTCATATCCACAAATTTAGTTCACAAAACTTTCATGTGCAGTATTGCATATGATGAACATGATGTTGTATGCTCTGGTGCAATGTTACCCCAAACAGCCAAAACACACAGAAGTCTATATTTCCATTATATATTCCCACCTGACTGTAACTGGATTCTGCAGATCTCACTCCTCTGCAGACTGTGTGTGGTGTTTTATTACACACTGACTGGAAATAAATAAAGACTATATTTGCATTTTCTTTTCACAGCTTGTCATACTGCAGTATCACAGAGGAAGGCTTCAGTTCTTTATCAGCAGCGCTGAGATCAAACCCGTCACACCTGAGAGAGCTGAACCTTGATGGGAATGAAGTAGGAGACTCAGAGATGAAGCACATTTGCTCTTTCCTAGTGGATCCCAACTGTAAACTAGATAACCTAGAGTGAGTATCACAAGACCAACTACTGAGTTGCTGTTTGTGAATTTGATAGGTTATCGTCAAGTACACACACACACACACACACACACACACACACACACACACACACACACTTTTATTTGCAGCATGTGAAACATATTTCACAGTATTTAAATGTCAAAATGCATTACCTTCTAACACTATGCGTCCAGACTCTCACAACGAAATATTGAAATAGTTGTACAGATAGTTGTTAGTAAGTTCCATTCATCCTCACATTCACTAAATGGCTGCAAAAGCACAAAATGTAACTCACTGGTTGTCCTGCTGCCTCACACCCTGTCTGTACAACCACCCTCATATCCACAAACTTTAGTTCACAAAACTTCCATATGCAGTATTACATGTAAATATGATGAACATGATGATGTCTGTTCTGGTGTAATGTTGCCTCAAACCACCAAAACACACAGTAGCCTATATTTCCATTATATATTCCCACCTGACTGTAACTGGATTCTCACTCCTCTGCAGTCGGAAATCACATTTTGACTGAATGACTGAAGACTAATTTCCCCTTTCTTCCTCACAGCTTGGCAAACTGCAGTATTACAGAGGAAGGCTTCAGGTCTTTATCAGCAGCACTGAGATCAAACCCGTCACACCTGAGAGAGCTGAGTCTGCAGGGGAATAAAGTAGGAGACTCTGAGATGAATCATATTTGTTCTCTTCTAGTGGATCCCAACTGTAATCTAGAGAACCTAAGGTGAATATCACAAGACTTAGTTGCTGTCATTGAATTTGGTAAGGCATGGCAACTACCTCCTACCACAATGAATTAGTATTCTCACAAAGAAATGTTTACATAGAGACCTCATAGTCGTTAGCAATTTCAACCAACAAAAACACGAAATATACATTCTAACAAACCTCAGGCATATTTTCCTTTTAAGGTTAAAGCATATTTTTGAAATACTCATCTTGCCAACCCTTATTTGTCACTGATGCTGCCAAAATCAGTTTGCCCATATGGTTCATATCCGAGGCTGCTACAGGTTTAGACTTTAAATTGCTAGTTAAATTGCTAGTTCTTCCTCAGTTGCACAACAACTGTAATTATTTGAGAACATTTTGGGAGAAAATATCTAAAAACAGAAGCGTGTTTAGTGTTTTTGTTTGCCTTGATTAATTTAAGAATTAAAACTTTGAGAAAAAATAGCCACTAACAATAAGCATTGTATTTTGTTTGCCTTGATAAAATTACGTTGTTACTACAGGTTGTCAGACTGCTGTGTCACAGAGAAGGGCTATGCTAGTCTGGCTTCAGCCCTGAAGTTAAATCCCAGTCACCTCAGAGAGCTGGATCTCAGAGGAAATAATCCAGGAACATCCGGAGTCAAAGTGCTTTTAGACCTGAAGAAGGGCCCACAATATATCAAGTAAGTGTGAGTGGAGAGATTCTGTCTCTAGGTAATTGATATTACTTTATAAAGGATGTCTAAGAGTGTGTCACCCCAACATACTGTAAGACAACATAAGACTATACACTCAGGCTTGTACAAAATTCAGAATTTCAGAATTTAATTCAATTCAATGAATGAATTTGAATTGAATTTGAATTGGCTCCACCCAACAGGAAGTTGAATTGAATTTGAATTGCAGGAAGTGGAATTTCAGGAATTTCAATTCAGAGAAATTCATTCTTATTACATATCAGTGAGAATGTAAACCAGAGAAAAAGTCTTTAATGTTTGGATATCAATTTTGAAGACTTGGATAAGCAAGGTATTCTGGGAAAAGTCCAGTCCAATAATTTTTTCACAATTTTAAAGTCATTACAACGTTAAAGGTTCTCTGTGGTTTCCTGTTATGTTCACTCTCTAAGACTAAAGATATATTTTACCAAAGTTGTTTTTTATACATACCTGAACTATCTCTTCTGAGTCTTTTTTTGGCCAAGTTGTTCTTTCGTAAATATCTATTCAGAGGTTGAATCCATGTTTCTAGCCCCCTCTTGTGGTAGTCATTTGCACATTTTTGACACATAGACACATAGAATTCAACCCAAATATATTTATATTTCAGATGCCTTCCAGATGTATTTGCAACTTAAAGGCAAATAATGTGTACTAAAACTTTTATTTTTAAATCCTGAGAGATTTGCATCAATACTGCAGCTCTAGTTGAGACAGTTTGTTTGGATAAGCATCATGAAAGAAAGGTGGGAAAGTAGTAAACTTAAAAAGTAAACTTTAATATCCACAGAGATTTAATGATTTGCTGCTGCATACAGTACCACATACTGTCACTCCAAAACAACAGTACAAAACAACAACAATGTCAAATTGTCATGAAGATTCAAGATTATATTTATTTTGTCATTTCAAAAAGACACATTAGAGTATATTTGTTGAAATGAAATTACTTTGCATACGGCTATCATAAAAACAGACATAAAAAACACCATCAGATACTACAAAAAATGATACAATAAATAAATAGTCCTAATCTGAATAAAACATGACTCTGATAGAGAATAAAATTCAGAACCTAGAATCGCCCCTGCAGTAGGGAAAAAGCACATAAATAAGTAATGTACTGTAACTAAAGTAAGTTTATTTCAGTATTTATGTGCCCTGAAGTCATATATATATATATATATATATATATATATATATATATATATATATATATATATATATATATGGGCAATTCCACGAAAAAAGTAAACCTCACCTTAAAACTTTAAGTCTCACCTACATGGACATACAAATTCTTTCAGAAAACTTCCAATATAAAAAAGTATTGTCTCGATGTAAATATTCAACTGAGCAAGTTTCGAAAGGATATCTGTTTGTTAAAATTTTTACCCTATTCAGCTATAATGTAAGTCTATGGAGGGGCTTATAATGGGCATAAGTGGGTGATAACACACACAAAGCTGCAATGCTATCAGTTATTTTTCATTGTTATATTACTATTTCTCTTGTTACAGGTTAAAATCCACCGTTCACAATTGTTTTGTATCGTTTTGGAGGGTTTTTCCAGACGTCACGTCCATAACGTCACATCCATAACGTCATGTCTCCCAATGAAAACCAACTTTTTTTATATTTACATTTGAAATTAAGTCTTTCTCTGTCTTTACTGAGGTGTCCTGTTTGGTATGAATGTAGTAATATTTACATTTCTCTAGAAATATCACACACTTCACAGCAAAAACTACGCTCTCTCAAAAGTTTGTCCGTTTTTCGTCACGTCCATAACGCAAATTGAAAGGCTCATATTCTTATGATGCAAATCATGATATTATTTTTTTCTGTTTGCCTGTATTCAGCCATGGAGTTTGCAGAAGAATATGAAAAAAAATTGTGAAATACTGCTAGGTTTGCGGAGGTTATCTGGCCTTTTGTTCATCAATAATGCACGAAAATGTCACGTCCATAACGCTGGAATTGCCCATATATATATATATATATATGGGCATATATATATATATATATATATATATATATATATATATATATATATATATATTAGGGTGCATCAAATTAACCAATTCAACCAATTCTTGAATTTTAATATGGCTGGGTGACAATAGTGTTCCAATACAGGTAAAAACAATACATGCAAAATATTTTTCCGATACATGATGGTTTAGGGGTGCCACCGGCTCTCTTTTTTTGTTAGCTTAAGCGCTAACAATGCTAGTGGCCACCAATGGAGTTCTGGGGTAACAAAAACTGCAGCTGAAGAAAACTGAGGTGATCTTTCTGTTTTTGTGTTTTAATGCATATTATTACCATCATACCCTCATGGCATTTTGGTAGATATAATCATTGGCATGACTGTGTTATCTATGTTATAATTAACAATACATTTTAGTCGAGGGTAACACATTTATATTTTTTAGATTTATAAACTAAAGGCACTAAGGTAAAGTAACACCTAGACAATAACAGACAGCTTACATGTTCTCTGGGGTCTTACCTATCCATACCAAGATTATGGAAATAGACTAGATTTTTAGCATTATTAGCGCTAAAAGCTAACAAAAAACAGAGGGCCGGTGGCCCCCCTAAACCTAAATGAAATTTCTCAAAACTTTGCAAAAGTCACTTTTCTATCAATTGGAACAAAATGCAAGGCCAGCCAAGTTGATGTTTTCAAATTTAAATTTCCCATTCAAATTTGATGCACCCTAATATTATAATTTGATCCTTTCTCCTCACCAGGTTCCTGAAAAGTGCTGCTGCTGAGGAAGCCTGTGCTGCTGTGACCTCAGCTGTGGGTTCAAACCCCTTACTCAAGACTGGGCTGAATCTGAGTAATCTCATACCAGGACACTTGGGAGTGACTCAGCTGTGTGCTTTACTGGAGGATTCCCACTGCACACTGCGGGAACTGAGGTCAGTGAATCAGTGAATAATGTTCATTTTAATCAACAGAGCTGGGGGTGAGGTTGTACTAGCTGACACTATAATAAGCAGACATGTATCGGAGCAATTGATGCAGGAGAATGGAGGTAAAACTTCCTGACTCTTAGCAGCCACGTGATGTCAGGGTAAAGGGGTGTGACGTGATGTAGGTGGAGGGGAAGTGAGTTCAGTTCAGTGATGGTCCTTAGGAACAAACTGTTTCTCATCCTTGATGTATGGGGCTGTGGTAGCCATGTAATGTCTCCCTGATGGCAACAGTAGAGAGGGGTGGGTGACATTTTCTGCTGATTTTTGTAGACAGTGTGTCCTGATCTTCCAGAGTAGCTATAGAAGCAGTCAGATGATTTTCTGGGAAGTTTTTGGTGAACCCTATAGAGTTGTTCAGTGTTTTTTTGTTTGTTTGTTTTTTAATCAGAGAAAAGCCCCACCCCACACCTCCACTATGTATCTTATGATCCTCCTCTTCCACATCTCCACATTCACTAGACATCTGCAAAATCACAAAATGTCAAATGTAATACTGGGAAGCATACTGCTTCACACCCTGTCTATGGACCATATCCACAAACTGTAGTTCATGAAATTTCCATGTGTCACTTGACATGACCGCTTGACTTGTAGCATGTAGGACATTTCTTAGTAAATTTTCATGGACAATGTATGCATTGATAGTACCCTATGCATTATTACTCTCACTAAGAAATATTTAAACAACGTCCTCATAGTTGTTGATAAGGTCCATTCATCCTCACATTCACTAGATGGTAGCAAAAGCACAAAATGTAACTCACTGGTAGTCCTGCTGCTTCACATACTGTTTGTACGAACAACCCTCATACTCACAATAAGAACTTTAGTTCACAAATATTCCATATGTTGTATTTCATATATACTATACATTATATACTATACATTACCATATACCTGTATATACATATACTATACATGATCATGTGTTCTGGTATAATGCTGCCCCAAACAACCAAAACACACTGACACAGTAGTTTATATTTTCATGATATATTTTCACCTGACTGTAACTGGATTCTGCAGATCTCACTCCTCTGCAGAGTGTGTGTGGTGTTTTATTACACACTGATATGACATATGTCTGGTTTGGAACAGAATGTGATGTTGGAAATCACATTTTGGCTGGAAATAAATAAAGACTATATTTTCCTTTTATTTTCACAGCTTGGTAAACTGCAGTATTACAGAGGAAGGCTTCAGGTCTTTATCAGCGGCACTGAGATCAAACCCGTCACACCTGAGATGGCTGAGTCTGTCTGGGAATAAAGTAGGAGACTCAGAGATGAAGCATCTTTGTTCTCTTCTAGTGGATCCCAACTGTAAACTAGAGACTCTATAGTGAGTATCACAAGACCAACCACTGAGTTGCTGTCAGTAAAATTGATAGTTTGTCACACACTCGCACGCACACACACACACACATGAAATGGTAGAAAGTCTATAATGTCAGTATACACACGCTTAAAGTGTATTTATCTGTTATTTGGAGCATTTGGACATATTTCACAGGAATTTGTCAATGACAAAATACATGATCATTATCAAAATGCATTAACTCCTAACTCTATACATCACCCTCATAAAGAAATATTTAAATAATAGCCTCACAATTGTTAGTCAGTTCCATTCATCCTCACATTCACAAGATGGCTGTAAAAACACAAAATGTAACTTACTGATAGTCCTGCTGCTTCACACCCTGTCTGTACAACCACCCTCATGTCCACTAACTTTAGTTCATAAAACTTCCTTATACGGTATTTTATATACGAACATGGTGATGTATGCTCTGGTGTAATGTTGCCCCAAACAACCAAAACACACAGTAGCCTATATTTCTACCTGACTGCAACTGGATTCTGCAGATCTCACTCCTCTGAGTGTGTGTGGTGTTTTATTACACACTGATATGACATATGTCTGGTTTGGAACAGAATGTGATGTTAGAAATCACATTTTGAATTGAAATAAATAAAGACTATATTTCCCTTTTCTTTTCACAGCTTGGCAAACTGCAGTATTACAGAGGAAGGCTTCAGGTCTTTATCAGCAGCACTGAAATCAAACCCGTCACACCTGAGAGAGCTGAGACTGGCAGGGAATAAAGTAGGAGACTCAGAGATGAAACATATTTGTTCTCTTCTAATGGATCCCAACTGTAAACTAGAGAACCAATAGTGAGTATCACAAGACCAACCACTGAGTTGCTGTCAATGAATTTGACTGTAACAGTTTATTGTCATACTTTACACACACACACACACACACACACACACACACACACACACACACACACACACACTCACAATATAGATGTGGTCTAGTTTTATATTTCACGTCCAACATGTACAGATGGAATATCATGTAGAATATGTTCCCCTCATCGTCCTCATGTGTGTCTCCATGGTGATCTAATAAACTGATTCCTTTCTTTCTCTCTACAGCCTGACTCACTGCAGTATTACAGATGAAGGCTTCAGGTTATTAGCAGCAGCACTGAGATCAAAGCCATCAGATCTCAAATACCTTTGGTTGGGGGATAATCAGCCTGGACCATTGATGTGTTTTTTCTCAGCTTTCTGTCTTTAAAGTAACCAAAGTCCACACTAGGACTTAATGCCGAAAATGACTTTATTTTACAGTAACATTAACCGGTATACAATGCTACTGGGGGAAGCGATAGTGTTCAGTCCAAGTCACAAGACATGTTTCCCTTGGGCTATTCCCTCGGGTTTCGCCCATAGATGTTTCCTCGAGCTTCTCCATAAGATGTTCCTTGCTCCATCCTAAGCCCTTGTGCTTTCCCTTGAGCTTTTCCCTTGTGCTTTCCCTTGTGCTTTCCCTTGTGCTTTCCCTTGTGCTTTCCCAATTTCTCTCGTGTTTGCATGTCCTTTTTGTTGCAGGACCTCATTTCCATATGTCCAATCAAACTTTAGTTTTATCATGGGTCATCCCCCTTTACTCAAATTGTTAGGACACTATTGTCCATTTATTAGTCTGTTCATTGTTCTGACACTGTCGCTTTCCCCTTGAGCTGGGGTTTTCTCTTGTACATAAATCCTGGTCTCAGAGAGGTACAGCCGGATGGTAAGAGGTGCCAGAGGGTAAATCCATATTATAGAGATGCAGCTGGATAGCCATAGCCTGTCTACACAGGTTTACAAGGGGATCTTTGTTAACGTAAGTGTGATTAAGTGGGACGCATATGCACGTGCAAGTGCTTCATGAGAGTACCTTCTGTATTCCCTGACTGTCCCCTGAATTTCCCTTAATTTGTCATCCCTGGACCCCTCTCTCTCTGTGACCCTTATGCCCCTGAATTGCCCACTTCTAAGTCTTTAGTCTTTCTGACCGGGTTACCCGGTGGCCACTTCCCAGATACTTGTTTTTGTATCCGGCTGCATCTGCAAACATAACTGGTCTTACTGTTCTCTGCACCTCCCAACACATAACAGCCTTTTTACAGCTTCAGAGTTGAACATTGTCTGCACATGACAGTTGACATATTACAGAGGGGCCCCTGCCTTTTTAGAATTGGCACAGAACATGAGCACACACACATAGCAAGAAGCACACTCACTTGGCCTCTCCTGCTGACAATATTGTGAACATATTCCAATTCTTCTTGATACCATTTTGACCATACAAATTAGAAAAACCACCACATAATCCCCCCTTTGAGGTCTTTTAAGGCCTCACTAATACCGGAGTTGCATAATACTAAAGTGGTATAATATGGTATCAAAACCTACACAACTATGGGAGTAGTATACCAAAACATGCAGAAATATAAGTGTAAAAAAACATGCAGAGTATAAATGTAAAGTATAAATGTAAAAAACATGCATAGTATAAATGAAAAGTATAAATGTAAAAAACATGCATAGTATAAATGAGAGGCACTATCAATAAACTAAACTCAAGCAAAATTACTACTTTTATGTTAACATTTAGCCTCAGTCAAAAACATTGTTAAAATGCGTAAAGTTAGGATAATAAATCACAAGAGTGACTTAAAAAATTATATAAAAAGGTCCAATAACATATAGTTGAATATAAGGTAGCAGCTAGTTGTCTTCTCCACCACGCAATTAGTTTAGGAGGCTCACTAAACAGGAAAAAAAGGTAAAATACGTGGCATAGACTTCTAAGCCTCAGAACTCTGCTTGATCAGTCAAGCTGAGTGTTGGTACATCCACCTTTGGACACCAAACCCTAAGAGTTGTTAATACCCTGGTGTTCTTTTAAAGAAACACAATTAGAATCTGGGAGGATATCAAAAGACAAAAATCTCTTTAGCCCTTCTTAACCCATCACGTCATATAAGTTATAGCAGCAAAACAACCTAAACATGACATTCAGACAGTTTTACAATTTTTTTTTTTTTTTTTTTTTTTTTTTTAGAATCCTTTTAGAGTCCCGTGGACTCCAATCTTCTTGGTCTTCTATCAGTATGTAGGCGTATGTTTGGATGCGGTGTTGCACAAAGTAGGATGTGTACTTGTATTGTAGTGGCATATCCTCTTCTTTTTGCAGAATGTTCCACAAAAAACACCTTTGTCATAACTCAACAGCCCAAACAATCTTGTTGCACCCTGCCATACATCCTGAATTGCACAGACATTTCCATCTTGTTGGGTCCTTGGTAGGTCTCACTCTCACCTGTTATTTCTTTATCCAGAGGCATTACGGCTCTATCAGCACTCCTGACTTCACATAGAGACACTTGTGTCCTTATCTGGTTGGTCATGGTCTTCACCACCATGGTACTTATGTAGAGGATTGCACAGCCCAAGATTAGTAACATACTTTTGGCTGAGTATTTTGCCCAGGGGTTTCTATTCATTTTTGAACTCCAGTCTTTCATGTACTTTGCCTTCTGTAGTTTTTCCTTCTCCACTTTGTCTTTTGTTGCCTCTCGTGTTTCTCTTCTCCTCTCTGGTGTCAATTCCTCTGCGTCCTCTCTCTTTCTCTTCACAGGGCAATTTTGATAGTTTCCACTTCTGATCACCTTGGTTGATTCGGTAATTTCTTTGGGATTTGTTTTGCTCCTTTCACCCTGTTCAGGACTGGCACATGTGCTGGGATTCTTAGAGATGATTTTGGGTTGTTGCTGCTCAGCATGCACATGTTTTTTTATCTGAGTGTCTGCTGCTGGTCTCGGGGCTCCTGTGGCCCAACAGAGTGATGGCCTCCAGATTCTGAGTTGATGTTTCATCTCCGTCTGGGATTCTGATGGCAGCTCAGGGGGTTTTGAGGTCAGGCAGGGTGTTTTCATGGTGGTAAGATGGAGCTCTCTCCAGATAACTATATAAGGAGCATGGACCAGATATATTGATGATCCATCTGCTGTTGGGATTGCTGGTATTGTGGGTGATCTATGTTTCTCGGTGTGGAGGCAACAGACACAACACATAGCCTATCAATGACAACTTGCATGTATGGTGACCAGAAACGTTTGCTGAAATTTTGTTTCTCTTCTTTACCTCCTAGACGGGTCAATATATGGAAAATAACCCCCTAACCCCAAAAAAATTGATACAAAAGGTTTTTCAACTGATTTTGATACCTCTTGGTGCCTTTAATAACATATTAAAAATCTAAGAAAATCTAACTTCAGGAAAGGGGTAATTTTCAAGATGGCGGCCAAGATAGCCAAAAGAAGCTAATTCTGACACTTACAAAAACGTTGCTGTCTGATCCAATTGGTACAAAAGTTTTTTTTCAACTGATTTTAATACTTTTGGGTGTCCTTAATAACATACTAAAAATTTAAGAAAATCTAACTTTAGGAAAGGGGCAATTTTCAAGATGGCGTCCAAGATAGTCGAAAGAAGCTAATTCTGACTGACTATTGAGGACTTATAAAAATGTTGTTGTCACATCAAATTGATACAGAAGGTTTTCCAACTGATATTGATACCTCTAGGTGTCCTTTGTAACATATTAAAAATCTGAGAAAATCTGACTCCAAGAAAGGGGTCATTTTCAAGATGGAGCCCAAGATTTTCATAAGAAGCTATTTCTGGCTATATAAAAGAGCTTACAAAAATGTTGTTGTCTTATAAAATTAATTCAATTTTTTTTCAACTGATTTTGATACCTTTAGATGTCCTTAGTAACATATTAAAAATGTAAGAAAATCTAACTTCAGAAAATGGGTCATTTTCAAAATGGTGTCCAAGATATTGTGAATAAGCTAATTGTGGCTATATCTTGAACACTTCACAAAGATATTATGGTTTCAATAAATTGATACAAAAGGTTTGTCAACTGAATTTGATACATCTAGGTGACCTTAATGATATATTAAAAATCTAAGAAACTTCAGGAAAGGGGCCATTTTCAAGATGGCGTCCAAGATGATCGAAAGAAGTTAATTGTGGCTATATCTTTAATACCATTTAGTTTACAAAGATATTGGTTTTTATACAAATTGATACAAAATGTTTTTCAACTGATTTTGATACCCTTAGATGTCCTTACTAACATATAAAAAATCTAAGAAAATCTAAGTTCAGGAAATGGGTAATTCTCACAATGGCGTCCAAGGTAGGCAGAAGAAGCTAATTGTGGCTATATCTTGAACACTATTTACTTTACAAAGATATTGGAGTTTAAATAAATTGATACAAAAGGTTTGTCAACTGAATTTGATACATCTAGGTGTCCTTAATAATGTATTAAAAATCTAAGAAAATCTAACTTCAGGAAATGGGTCATTTTCAAAATGGCGTCAAAGATGATCGAATGAAGCTAATTGCGGCTGTATCTTAAATACCAGTTAGTTTACAAAGATATTGGTGTTTAAAAAAATTGATACAAAAGGTTTTTCAACTGATTTTGATACCTTTAGATGTCCTGACTAACATATTAAAAATCTAAGAAAATCTAAGTTCAGGAAATGGGTCATTTTCAAAATGGCGTCCAAGATAGGCAGAAGAAGCTAATTGTAGCTATATCTTGAACACTATCTACTTTACAAAGATATTGGAGTTTAAATAAATTGATAAAAAAGGTTTGTCAACTGAATTTGATACATCTAGGTGTCCTTAATAATGTATTAACAATCTAAGAAAATCTAACTTCAGGAAATGGGTCATTTTCAACATGGCGTCCAAGATGATCGAATGAAGCTAATTGCGGCTGTATCTTAAATACCAGTTAGTTTACAAAGATATTGGTGTTTAAAAAAATTGATACAAATGGGTTTTTCAACTGATTTTAATACCTTTAGATGTCCTGACTAACATATTAAAAATCTAAGAAAATCTAAGTTCAGGAAATGGGTCATTTTCAAAATCGCGTCCAAGATAGGCAGAAGAAGCTAATTGTAGCTATATCTTGAACACTATCTACTTTACAAAGATATTGGAGTTAAAATAAATTGATACAAAATGTTTGTCAACTGAATTTGATACAGCTAGGTGTCCTAAATAAAATATTCAAAATCTATCAAAATCTAACTTCAGGAAAGGTGTCATTTTCAAGATGGCGTCCAAGATAGTCGGAAGAAGCGAATTGTGGCTAGATCTTGAACACTATTTCGTATACAAAGATATTGATGTTAAAACCAATTGATACAAATGGGCTGTTCAACTGATTTCGATACATCTAGGTGTCTTTATTAACATACTAAAAATCTAAGAAAATCCAACTTCTACAAAGGGGTCAATTTCAAGATGGTGTCCAAGAGGGTGAAAAGATGCCAATTATGGCAATATTTTGAACACTATTAAACGTCCAATATATCAGTGTTTAAACAAATTGATATAAATGGGTTTTCAACTGATTTTGATACTTCAAAGTGTCCTTATTAGCGTATTAAAAATCTAAGAAAATCTGAGTTCAGGAAAGGGGTCATTTTCAAGATGGCGTCCAAGATAGTTGGAATAAGCTAATTGTCACTATATCTTGAACACTATTTACTTAACAAAGATAATAATGTTCAAACAATTTGATACAAAAGGATTTTCATACCATTAGGTGTCCTCATTTACATTATATTAAAACCTATGAAAATCTAACTTCAGGAAAGGGGTCATTCTCAAGATGCGGTCCAAGATAGTTGGAAGAAGGCAATTATGGCTGTATTTTGAATACTACTTAGTTTACAAAGATATTGGTGTTTAAACAAATTGATAAAAAAAGGTTTTTCAACTAATTTTAATACCTCCAGGTGTCATTAATATGTTAAAAATATAACTAAATACATCATTTTCAAAATGGCATCCAAGATAGGCAGAAGATGCTAATTCTGGCTATATCTTGAACACTATTTAGTTTACAAATATGCTGTTGGGATTTAATCAAATTGACACACATTTCTGATTTTGGTATTTCTACAAGTCCTTAGTAATATATTAAAAATCCAGCAAAACTTGGCCTCAGGAAAGGGACCATTTTCAAGATGGCGCCCAATATGGTGATAGGAAGCTAATTCTGGCAATATCTTGAACTCCATTTAGCTTAGGAAAATGTTGTTGGTGTTTAATCAGATTTAGAGGTCATTGATGTGTAGTTCACTACATATCATTCTATCATTATGAAAAAAACCTGTTATTTCAACTCAAATTCAACCCTTTATGCTGGATAGTACTTGAGATTCAAGGCCCTGGCGGCCATCTTGAAAATAACCACTTTCCCAAGGTCAGATTTTCTTAGATTTTTAGTATGTCATTTAGCATGTCCAATAGTATAAGAATCCATAAAAAAACCTTTTGTATCAATTTTTTTGGGGTTGACCCACACATTGACCCGTCTATTCCCCCTTGCGCAATGATCGAGATCATGCGCATCTGAGATAAGGAGGCACAGATTGATGGGAAAACTGTGAGTTGTCCATAGGCCATTGCAGTCCTTGCTCGCCCCCTTTCAGAATACCTGGAAGAATCTGCATCTGGAGTGCAGGCCTGGATGCACATCCTGGCCAATGCTATGACAGATGTCATACTGTATGCTTGGTAGGCCTGGTAACATGGAGCACATTCCTGTGCTAAAAGATCCAACTTGATGCTGTATTTGACCATGTCCTGCTTTGAACCACTTGTGCACTGACATTGCATCAGCATTGCTATCCTGCAGGTGTCGTTCCCTTCTTCTTTCCAAGTAGTAACACATATTACAAATGGCTGTGTGTAGTCTGGTGAGATCAAGTCAGATGCTTGTTGCAATTCATTCGTGACGAGGTTAAAGGCTTCCAGGCCATCAATTGTCCAATCCAATTTTCTATTTAGGTTTCCCAGTCCTGCTCTGTTCCTCGTGGCTTGTAGTTGTACTATTGTCTGTTTGTAGCACTGTACCCACACTAACATCAATCCAATTAGTTCATTTACTGACATCATATGTCTGGCTGTCAAAGGATTTGTTGTGATAGCAGTGAGTTGCCCAGGGGCTATCCTTCTCCACGTTATCGTGTCTTCCATTTCCACAATCATAGGTTGTCCCCATAGCTTTGCCTTGTGTGTGCTTTGGTACAGTGTGTCTTTGCCTGTTCGGGCCACTTGAAGATTGGTTACATCAGAGTCTCTACATTCTTTGAACAGTTTTTTCAGCATGACTGACCTTGGTTGCATCCCCTTCTTTAGCCACCACAATGCATTGTGCTGTTAGGGATACCTTGTGTTTGACTCCTGTTGCATTTCCACTCATTCTTAACCAATGACAGTCCTTTGTCGGTGCATTTGATTTGTAGTCCTAATCCACACAGCATGTCCCGTCCCATCAGGCTTCTTGGTGTGTCTTCTGAAATTAGGATGGGCATTTCCACACTTGAATTTCCAAACTGAATCAACACTGGATCTGAAAAGGGTATCACTTGCCTTTGTCCTGAGAATCCTATTGTCTCAGCTACTTTTCCACAGCTTGATAAGGGGAGATGTGGGGCATCTTTTTGGCTTACACATGTGAACGTTGCTCCAGTGTCCACCATCATCATAACTTCTTTGCCCTCAATCTCAACCTGCAGCATAGGTTCCTCACCAATTCCTTCTGCTGACATTCAGTGTCTTGCTTTTCATTGTTCCAGTGGTATATATTGTGTGGACAAGTTCTTGCCAGATGATCTGTATTACCACAGGCATAACATGCGCGCTGTTTTGGTCCTCGTTGGTATTTTCTTTTACCTCCAGACAGACCACACTCTCTAGATGATTGCCACTGCTGCTGTTGTTGGCCTTGTGATTGCATATATGCAGGCCATGTCAATCCAGCCTCCTGTTTCTTACTGTTTCGGTTGTAGATGTTGTGTGGGCAGGTTCTTGCTAGATGATTTGTGTTACCACAGACATAACATGTGCGCTGCTTTGGTCCTCTGGACTGATCTGTATGTCTGGAGGATTCCTGCTGTTGCTGTTGCCATTGTGCTGGAACCCAAGGCAGCCATGTTAACATCTGTTGTGCAGATGGATCCACTGACATGAGTGGAGCTAGCCACAAAGGTGGTGTGATGACTGCCACCCCTGTCTGTGTTGCAGCTGCCACTGGTGGTGTTGTTGGTGGCTGTGTGGTACTCACTTTTACAGTGTTTTTGCTTTTCAGTGCCTCTACTACCAAAGGAGCCTGGACCGCTTTCCTGGACACCTCATGTTCCTCCAATTGTTTATAAAGCAGTCTTCTCTTCAGATCAGCATCTAGGATTTCAGCCTTTTCTTTGTCTTCTCTGTATAGCTGTACATGATGTCTGATGAAGTCCTTGAATTCCTCATCGCTCATGCTATTCAATCCCCACTCAGACTTGGTCTTACTTTGGACCGTCAGAGGCAGTGTCCGTATGATTGCGTTTCTGAATGCAGCTTTAAGCACACAGTAATTGTTTATGTTCATTTCAGCCATAGCTCTCCAATTTGTAGTTTCTTCACCTATCCATTTGATAGGGTCTTCATCGTCATTAAGTTTTCTTGCAGTCATGGATCCTTGGTCAAATCGATTTGGAAAGGCTGTCCTCAGGGCTTTCCATACCCTTGTCCTGTAGTCATTGAATGGTATTTTGTCAACAGCATTATCCCCTACTATGTTTGCCAAGCCTTCTTTATCCATGATCTTCCTCAGTTTCTCTCTTCCAACTAGCTTGGACAAAATGTGCTTTATGTCACCAAGGGCGAGGCTTTGCCCTTCTGTGTGGCTCTCAAACTTTGAGATCCAGAGTCCTGCCCCTCTTCTGATAGATGGTAAGTATGACATTAATCTTTGGACATCTAAGCACCCCCATGGCTGATACTGTTCTGCCCCCCGGTCGTTGGTGACTAAGGGCATCATGACCTTTTCTGAAGCTCCCTCTATGCTCTGGGTCTTCTGCGTTCTTGACTCCATCTGGTCTTTGCATTTTTCTTTGAGGGCCTGTCTTATCTTTGTTATTTCTTGTACTATATCCTCCCAGGCTGTTTCCCATTCTTGTTGGTCTCTGGCCCATGCTCTGTGCTGGAACCTCTCTTGTCTTTTCTGTTTTTCCTTGTTTTCCTTTGTTGTTTCAGTTTCATTTTTTAGCATAATGTTCACTTTGGTAAGTGAGCTGATCAGTTTTTCTTGTTCTCTCCTTGGTGTGCTTTGTTTTGGCTCATGTCGTCCAAACAGTCTTGAATCTCTTGCAGCTCTACTTTCTTGTGTATTTTCCATTGAGCTCAGTCTGGTTTCAATTTCTGTTGTGTGGCTCAATCCTTGTTGAGTGGTCAGCTGCCTTGTCATTTTTCCTTCTCTCCTCACTTGTTCTCATGTTTTTGGTCTTCTGTTCTTTTTTCAGCAAATTCAAGCCTCGTACTAATTTCACTTAATCGTTGCATCATGTCCTTTATCTCATTGCTTTGTGCTTCAGCTATGAGTGTCTCTTTTACCTCCATTGGATTTTGTCCTACTCTGTACTTCTGCTCTTTTATTGGCTGCTCAAGAAGTGCTGTCTCATTGGTTGTTATCTCCATCATAGGCAGGTAATGCACTTCTCCCAGTATTTCCACTGGCATTTTAGGTGATAGATGTTCACATTTCTTCAGCGCTTCATCCATGAATACTTTCAGTGTGTGGAGTTCCACTTCTCTTTTAATTGCTCTTTTATTACGTTTATCTTTTCTCTTATAGTTCATGATCTTTTCTTCCATATACATTATAAGTTTCAGGTCCCAGGAGCCCCCCTTTGGCCAGGGACTTGTGTCCTTCTTGGTCCTTTTAGCCCACTTCTCAGAACATCTTTCTAAGGTGGCTTTCATTGTCAGTTGCTTCTTACTGAGCTCCTGTACTGGTGTGAGCAGCTCTGTTTGGACTGTTGTAATGTTTCTTCTTTTACCCCCTAATTTTGCTCTGCACAGGGCTAGGAGACCCTGGTGCTCAGTATGTCCACACAGCAAATTCATGTTTGTGTTAATATGATAGGTTGTCTATTGATTACAATGGTGGATTTTCAGATGAGTGGTGATTCCTCCCTAGTTCCCACTTGATGCTTCTTTCTGGTCTGCTGATTATCCTGGAAAGTGTCTAGATGATTTGCTATACTGTGGGCTTGGCAGGGTGCTATATTGTGGGCTGTTGGGTCAATTTCTTGATGAGTGCCTTGATGTCTTGTAGATGTTGTTGAGGATGATGATGATGATGAAGATGCGAATGGGATTATTGAGTCTATTCTCTTGTCTTGGGCAGATAGCACAATGAGTCTTTGTGGTGGTGTTAAGGGTCTTTTCTCGAATGAGCTGTCTTCACTGGAATCACTGTCCATCCACCCTTATTCTGTTTTCTTTTGACCGAGCCTCTTATGAGGGGGAGGGGGACAATAACTATGCTTATCACTGGCTTTTTTCTTTTTGAATTTTATTATTGTGCCTTAATGCTTCTCTATCTACCTATAAATGGTTTTTGAAGCTAATCTATACCATTATTACCATCTATACCATAAATGTTCTGTGTTTTTTGTCAATGTTGAGCGCTTTCAATGCTGTTCACTGTCTGGTGCAATGCTGGATATCAATGAGCACCTGCCTGGTGCTGAATTTGGCTTCCTGATCTGTCTCTCCCCGATTGAAGAGACGGCGTGTTAGCTTACCGTAATCAAGCTGTAATATTCCTAATACTGTTCTCACCTATTGTTCCTGAAGTATTTGTCACTTAACAGGAGAGTAGCATTATTTGGTAAAAAATTGAGAGTGGCAGTGTCAATTTCAACAAGTCAACAACTTGGTTGACCCTATGATAATCATTATACGACAAACAGCAACCCAAATATGAAGGATCAGGCTATAACAAAATTGTGATAAACGGGCTGAGTTAACCAATTTCTAGCTACTAATTACATGTAAACAAGCCAGTGGTTATTCTGTAATTAGACCATAGGCTAAACATTACTATCAAGATTAAGACTGAGTCAACGGTTAAGTGGGACAATCATTAAACAAATGCCAACAGTTAAATAGTATTTATATCAAACCAATAGGTTAAACAGGTTATCAATAGCCTACTAACAGTTCATATAGAATATAAAACTCTTAAAGTATTTGAATCACATCAGAAACCAAGAAGGGCTATCAATTTAGACAGAACTAATGATTAAATGGCATTTGAAATCAGGAAAAAGCTAAACAAAACTTATTAAAAAGGTCAATAATTGAATATAGTTGTATACGAGCTGAATATAGCTACCAACTTGCCTCGGTTAATAGTTAATATATAAGTAATGTATGAGATCCAACTCAAAATCAACCTTTAAGCTAATCAGTCACCAATAAAACAATACAAGTCTCAATACAAGCAGAATGGAACCATTGATTAAACAACTCTAACGGTTAAACAGTAGGCTTCTGGAAACAGACAAAAGAACTACACTTGGCACTGCTTAATTAGACAAGATAAATAGCCAAACAATATTAACATCAAACCAAGAAACTAGATGCACCATTTAAACAATGCTTACAGTTACAGTAGGCTATTAATCCCAGTGTTCATTGATATTTAGGAAGAACCAGAGATCAATTAGCAATTCCAGGAGGCTTATTGCCAAGACAATATGAATATACAGTACATGTACAATTCTCAGATGGTAACTTGAGTAATAGCCATTAACATTTGTATCATCCAGATAAACCACATTACTAAGCATGGAAAAATTAGACTCAATAAACTAGATTAACGTTGTGTGTTCTTTAAAATCTACTGTATCAATAGTTGGATTATTAATAATAAACTCAATGTCAGTTATTTACATAAACAATTTAATGTTTACATAAACGGTGAGCAAGTCCAATAGTGTCTCAATTTTGAAGCTATAGACAAATCTAATAGATATCAGAGAAACATCACACATCATCCATGACTTAGCCAGCTTAATCTTAGTTCAGCCATTCAATGATATCACAATCTAATCACAGTCCAGCCCAGCAAATGGCGGTAGTGCACCACAGTTACAACAGCTAGGCTAGGTAGTAGCTAAGCTATGCTAGGCTTAATCACAACAACAGAAATACAACAAGCAATAGGAGACCAATGGTTAAGCTCGGCTAACATGCAGTTGCTAAGCTATGGCCAAGCTATGCTAAGCTAGTTGCTGCAACAAAAGAACAACAGGGAATGGAAGGCCAATGGCTAAGCTAGCTAGCCTACAGCTGCTAAGTCATAGCTAGGCTGTGCTAAGCTAGTCCGGAGCCGATTCAATCAATTGTCAGTTCTTTTGATTAATCAGCATTCAGCCATTATTCAATATTCCTCAGCCTCCCAATAAAACCATCCATCATCTCAAATTCCTCTTTCAGTAGGCAGTCAATCAATCATTCCAACTCACAATCCAACTAAACCAACAATAACCTATAAACTGGTAGCCTAATATTCCTTTGTCAATGACATCATTGTCTGGATCAATTTATATACAGTATCATCAATTTTATGTTACTCATTAAAACTGTGTACAGACTGAAAATCTTGTTGTTTTTATTCAATATGACACAAATATGACACATCCTATTCAATGCTTATGAACACAGTAATGCAATATACCGCCTAACTTGTGGAATAGTCTTCCCAAGACTATTAGAACAACAGGCACTCTATCTACTTTCAAGAGACCCTTGAAGACCCAGCTCTTTCAAAAGTATCTCTTGTCTTAGTTCCTTAAATTACTTGGAATGCGCTGATCAAGTACTTCTAAACTCTTGCACTTGCTCTCCTATTAGCAAATGGCATTCCCAGTAGACATTTTACTTGTATTGTGTTGCAGCTTGACTGTTATCCCTCTTTTATAAGTCGCCTTGAATAAAAGCGTCCGCCAAATGCACAAATGTAAATGTAAGAGACCACGAGCCACTACAAACGCCAGAGGAAACTCCAACGTCAACAGTCTAGCCTACCAGGCTCTATGGGCTCTGTGCACAGTGGGCCTTCAGCCCCCACCCTTGCGCTTGGTCTCTGTGCTTGGTCTGACCTCTCTCTCAATGCACGCACCCTGGCACTTGGTCTGATCTCTCTCTCAATGCACCACATAGGCTACATTTCAGGGTGTACTCCTCAACATGTAATATAATTAATTTTCACCTTAGATTATGACTAAGAAGAAATTCGCACAATTTAATTAAGCCTAAAAATCTGACTTTTGCTCAAAAAATCAGTTATGCCTACCAACACAATTAGTGAGATGAGCTACGCTATGTCCAGACTAAGAATCATTTTTCCTGCATTAATCCTTAAACCCATGAAACAAACCCCAAAATCATCACACTTTGCTGGTTTGGCTATATGATTCTTAAACTCTCACCGTCTTCACACAGACCCAAATAGGCCTACCTTTAACTATGTTTTCTAACTTGTAACCACAGCAAAACTTTATACCTAACCCAAGATCAATAACCAACTACTTAAACTGGACAAGGTGACAAACTAAATTACACCAAACTTTATCAGCGTGTCTTAAGACCTCCAAACCGTTAGGCCTATTCCAAAAATTGACACAACCACTCTCGTTTTGTATAATATTATATCAGTTTGCTGCCAATCTGTCACTCGCTTCCTACAGCTGAGTCTTTGACAGCACAGCACAGGATGTAGCCGAAATGTATTTTCAGGCCACAGGTCCAAGTTTCATTCTTTAATTAAACATAGATTACTCTTTCGCAATCCTTTCATACCATAAACCAACACTAAACAGACATTAACAAATACTAAACAGACACCAAACAAACATTAAACAGCTGTTCAACATTGACATCATTTTTGTTTCATTTCAGAATCATGGACTAGGTTATAGACTATACATATACTATCAGTCTATTTGAATTTCAGAATCATGGACTAGGCTATAGATTTATACTATCAGACTATCCGATCTTTTATTCAAAATAGATATAGACTATACATATACTATCAGTCCTGTCCGACCTTTTATTCAAAATCATTGCTATAGACTATACATATACTATCAGTCCTGTCCGAACTTATAAAAAGATAAAAATAGAAAATACGATATAAAAAGGTAAAAAGTAGGCTAGAAAACACGATCATGGACCAGGTTATAGACTATACATATACTATCATTGCTATAGACTATACATATACTATCAGTCCTGTCCGAACTTATAAACAGATAAAAATAGAAAATACGATATAAAAAGGTAAAAAGTAGGCTAGAAAACACGATCATGGACCAGGTTATAGACTATACATATACTATCATTGCTATAGACTATACATATACTATCAGTCCTGTCCGAACTTATAAAAAGATAAAAATGGAAAATACAATATAAAAAGATAAGAATAGAAAATAAAATACGATCATGGACCAGGTTATAGACTATACATATACTATCATTGCTATAGACTATACATATACTATCAGTCCTGTCCGAATTTATAAAAAGATAAAAATAGAAAATACAATATAAAAAGATAAGAATAAAGGATAAAAAGTAGAAAATACGATCATGGACCAGGTTATAGACTATACATATACTATCATTGCTATAGACTATACATATACTATCAGTCCTGTCCGAATTTATAAAAAGATAAAAATGGAAAATACGATATAAAAAGATAAGAATAGAAAATACGATATAAAGGATAAAAAGTAGAAAATACGATCATGGACCAGGTTATAGACTATACATATACTATCATTGCTATAGACTATACATATACTATCAGTCCTGTCCGAATTTATAAAAAGATAAAAATGGAAAATACGATATAAAAAGATAAGAATAGAAAATACGATATAAAGGATAAAAAGTAGAAAATACGATCATGGACCAGGTTATAGACTATACATATACTATCATTGCTATAGACTATACATATACTATCAGTCCTGTCCGAATTTATAAAAAGATAAAAATAGAAAATACAATATAAAAAGATAAGAATAGAAAATACGATATAAAGGATAAAAAGTAGAAAATACGATCATGGACCAGGTTATAGACTATACATATACTATCATTGCTATAGACTATACATATACTATCAGTCCTGTCCGAATTTATATAAAGATAAAAATAGAAAATACAATATAAAAAGATAAGAATAGAAAATACGATATAAAGGATAAAAAGTAGAAAATACGATCATGGACCAGGTTATAGACTATACATATACTATCATTGCTATAGACTATACATATACTATCAGTCCTGTCCGAATTTATAAAAAGATAAAAATAGAAAATACAATATAAAAAGATAAGAATAGAAAATACGATATAAAGGATAAAAAGTAGAAAATACGATCATGGACCAGGTTATAGACTATACATATACTATCATTGCTATAGACTATACATATACTATCAGTCCTGTCCGAATTTATAAAAAGATAAAAATAGAAAATACAATATAAAAAGATAAGAATAGAAAATACGATATAAAGGATAAAAAGTAGAAAATACGATCATGGACCAGGTTATAGACTATACATATACTATCATTGCTATAGACTATACATATACTATCAGTCCTGTCCGAATTTATATAAAGATAAAAATAGAAAATACAATATAAAAAGATAAGAATAGAAAATACGATATAAAGGATAAAAAGTAGAAAATACGATCATGGACCAGGTTATAGACTATACATATACTATCATTGCTATAGACTATACATATACTATCAGTCCTGTCCGAATTTATAAAAAGATAAAAATAGAAAATACAATATAAAAAGATAAGAATAAAGGATAAAAAGTAGAAAATACGATCATGGACCAGGTTATAGACTATACATATACTATCATTGCTATAGACTATACATATACTATCAGTCCTGTCCGAATTTATAAAAAGATAAAAATAGAAAATACAATATAAAAAGATAAGAATAGAAAATACGATATAAAGGATAAAAAGTAGAAAATACGATCATGGACCAGGTTATAGACTATACATATACTATCATTGCTATAGACTATACATATACTATCAGTCCTGTCCGATCTTTATTCAAACTATACATAATTTTCCCTACTCTCACACATTCATACTTGACTTGGACATAATCATAAAGCCAATCTCGGCACTTCTTTACAGAAAGTTAGAGTTCTTCTGCTGGAGGCTCTGCTTAGTTTTGCCCTCTCCCCTCTTAGACTATCTGCGCAGCAATGGTCAAATTTTGACTCACGTTAGCGCTGGGTTTTTTGCTGCACGGGTAGGCTGGTCGATGGGCGGGCAGGATGGAGATGGTTTCCAGTTGCGAGCCTTTTTTCCAGTCCCTTCGTGGTCGCCAATTATGATGTGTTTTTTCTCAGCTTTCTGTCTTTAAAGTAACCAAAGTCCACACTAGGACTTAATGCCGAAAATGACTTTATTTTACAGTAACATTAACCGGTATACAATGCTACTGGGGGAAGCGATAGTGTTCAGTCCAAGTCACAAGACATGTTTCCCTTGGGCTATTCCCTCGGGTTTCGCCCATAGATGTTTCCTCGAGCTTCTCCATAAGATGTTCCTTGCTCCATCCTAAGCCCTTGTGCTTTCCCTTGAGCTTTTCCCTTGTGCTTTCCCTTGTGCTTTCCCTTGTGCTTTCCCTTGTGCTTTCCCAATTTCTCTCGTGTTTGCATGTCCTTTTTGTTGCAGGACCTCATTTCCATATGTCCAATCAAACTTTAGTTTTATCATGGGTCATCCCCCTTTACTCAAATTGTTAGGACACTATTGTCCATTTATTAGTCTGTTCATTGTTCTGACACTGTCGCTTTCCCCTTGAGCTGGGGTTTTCTCTTGTACATAAATCCTGGTCTCAGAGAGGTACAGCCGGATGGTAAGAGGTGCCAGAGGGTAAATCCATATTATAGAGATGCAGCTGGATAGCCATAGCCTGTCTACACAGGTTTACAAGGGGATCTTTGTTAACGTAAGTGTGATTAAGTGGGACGCATATGCACGTGCAAGTGCTTCATGAGAGTACCTTCTGTATTCCCTGACTGTCCCCTGAATTTCCCTTAATTTGTCATCCCTGGACCCCTCTCTCTCTGTGACCCTTATGCCCCTGAATTGCCCACTTCTAAGTCTTTAGTCTTTCTGACCGGGTTACCCGGTGGCCACTTCCCAGATACTTGTTTTTGTATCCGGCTGCATCTGCAAACATAACTGGTCTTACTGTTCTCTGCACCTCCCAACACATAACAGCCTTTTTACAGCTTCAGAGTTGAACATTGTCTGCACATGACAGTTGACATATTACAGAGGGGCCCCTGCCTTTTTAGAATTGGCACAGAACATGAGCACACACACATAGCAAGAAGCACACTCACTTGGCCTCTCCTGCTGACAATATTGTGAACATACAGTATTCCAATTCTTCTTGATACCATTTTGACCATACAAATTAGAAAAACCACCACACCATCAACACTGCAACTCTTCTCTGAACTTCAGAAACATCCACACTGTAAACATAAACAAATATATGGACTCTAATGATTCCATTCACATTTTATTCTAGCCTTTCCTATCATTTGCTTTCTCACATTGTTAAATGCTTTCATTTCATTTTAAGAGTAAGAATACTTTATTTTGTTCATGGGGAAGGAGATTTGTTCTCTGCATTTAACCCATCTGGGGGGTATACATACATAGACACACACAAGTTGTTGGGAGCTTAACACTCTTTAGGGTGCGCACACCCACACGCGGTCCCCAGTCCCCAGTCTAACTCCCTGACCGGTACACCATGGATGTCCCCCATGTAAAGTGTCTGAAATGCTTCAGTTGGTGTATGTTTACTTGCTTGTGGGCAGATACTTTAAAAATATTGGCATGCCAGAGCCCTCTCTTCATTTATTTAGTCTCATTGCATTCCACATGGAAAGGAAATACATTACATACACATTTGGCAGTGACAAATAGAAAGTCTATATTTGACAATAATCACAACTATGTTTCTCGTACCACAGCTTGCTGTTGAAACCTGTGCTGGATGTTTTGAAGAATTATTGTTATTCTCATTTATACTGTATACTATTTGGTGTGCATTATGGGTCCCCTATTAGTAATTTTATGTGCAAATAATATAATAATGTAAAAGTAAAATCTTTGTAAATAGTGATGTATGATATCATGTGTAGGTATGTATAAATTCAAGAAAGATCTGTATGCATATCTGTTTGTTACATCTAAAACCACTTGCCCAACTGACTTCACTCTTCTCATGTTAAGACATGTGCAGTAAAATACAAAAGGCAGTTAGGGTTAACAACAAAATGGATGAATGAAGTGACGTGAAATGAAAGGATTAATGAGTGTGAATTGTTATGGATAACACTCCTGACCTTTAAACTGCATGTTATTTGATAGGTTGTAGCAGGGTTGCAGGTAGGTAACTCTGCAGTAGTGTTTAAAACGGATCTCCATTCAACTCTTAATTGTTTAACCACTTTCAATGAACAGTATAGATCAACATTGCAGGCTCCCATTTGAACAGGTGAATGAAGCTGTCCGCTTTTCACTTAACCCATATAAAAATCCTGAAATGGAGAACACAAGACCCTCACAGTAGGACAGTTGGTGTAATAGTATGATTCAATAGTTTCTCTAATAACAATGCCTTTGTCTTTAATGAAATGACTTATGTTGGGGAAGAATGTAAGCAGCAAATGAAAGACTGAAGAATGAAAGCAGCTTATAGCCTAATTACATGATTTCAATCGTGACCAACTCCTATTTGTCCAGATAAGACTTTGAAAAGGGATATTGATACATTATTCCAATGGCCCTGTTTATTCATTCATCAGACTGGTTGGAAGTTTGATTATATTCTGTTAAAATGTGCACATTCTTATGCTGATGTCCCAGCAATTCTACAGGGATAAAGGAGAGGAATATATCAAGCTAAAGATGTGATGCCTACCTCTTCTTTTATTTAGTATAACTAGCAATTGATAGTAGAAAACATCTTAACTTTCATCCTCTGCATCATTTGTAGAACACTGGATGTATCACAAACAGGTTCGTGTTTCTCTTCTTTATGGCAAATTTGGCTCTGCCAGTTATGTGCTGAATGTGCTTCTAATGTCAACATCAGGGCCACACACTGTGAGAGGGCTCCATCTTCTGTATGCCAAGAGTACAGCAGCATTTCACTTGATCTTATCTGGTCTACTCGCTACTTAGCCTGACATAGCCCGACCATAATACTGCTGTTCATCCGTATTCATGGTCTGGAGTTTCTTCAACCTGACGCGATTATACTGCGAACGTAACCAGCGTCATCGGTTGGTTTCGATGTGGTTGGCTGAAGTGTCAATTAAATTTATGGACAAGCCGTTTGTCCAGTTAGATTCAAGGATTTCTGACTCCTGAAATAAATCGTCATCACGGAGGATCAGATGTTCGCGCGTAGCGCTACGTCTGACGTGAGTGAGGTAAGAAGAATGTATACAGCAAATGAAAGAATGAAGAATCAAGAATGAAAGCAGAGTATAGCCCAATAACATGATTGCAATCGTGACCAACTCCTATTTGTCCAGAGAAGACTTTGAAAGGGATATTGATACATTATTCCAATGCCCAGGTTTATTCATTCATCAGACTGGTTGGTAGTTTGATTATATTCTGTTAAAATGTGCACATGCTTATGCTGATGTCCCAGCAATTCTACAGGGATAAAGGAGAGGAATATATCAAGCTAAAGATGTGATGCCTACCTCTTCTTTTATTTAGTATAACTAGCAATTGATAGTAGAAAACATCTTAACTTTCATCCTCTGCATCATTTGTAGAACACTGGATGTATCACAAACAGGTTCGTGTTTCTCTTCTTTATGGCAAATTTGGCTCTGCCAGTTATGTGCTGAATGTGCTTCTAATGTCAACATCAGGGCCACACACTGTGAGAGGGCTCCATCTTCTGTATGCCAAGAGTACAGCAGCATTTCCCTTGATCTTATCTGGTCTACTCGCTACTTAGCCTGACATAGCCCGACCATAATACTGCTGTTCATCCGTATTCATGGTCTGGAGTTTCTTTAACCTGACGCGATTATACTGCGAACGTAACCAGCGTCATCGGTTGGTTTCGATGTGGTTGGCTGAAGTGTCAATTAAATTTATGGACAAGCCGTTTGTCCAGTTAGATTCAAGGATTTCTGACTCCTGAAATAAATCGTCTATCACGGAGGATCAGATGTTCGCGCGTAGCGCTACGTCTGACGTGAGTGAGGTAAGAAGAATGTATATGTAACAGGTCAGAAGTATTGCTTAGTCAAATTATTGTAAATAGTGCAATAGCGCCCTCTTGCGTCCTGGTACGGTGTAGTTGGGAACTGCATTGAATTGCTCAGAGCAATTCACGGAGATCTATGGACAGAGTGACCAGACCCACTGTATGAAATCCCTTCAAGTACACTGTACTTTCTGTATATCTTTCAGCAAATAAAACAGTGATCCATCCAGCTGTCCAGTGTCTAGAGTGTGTGTGTGGAACCCAGTAGAGTGGTGCTGCGGAGGTGGAAACCGTCACATCGGTGGCGTGACCCGTTACATTGGTGCCGCGACTCGTGGAGTTGGATCTTCGCCCGACCCGGGACCGTTCTACTGGATCTCCTGTTTGTTGTGTGGTGGGCAGCCCTCAGTATAACACTGCTCACATTGTAGACTATGGGTCATTTAGTTTAAAGTTTATTCCTGTTTATTTTTCTTTATTACACTTTACTGATTGCATTTGATATTAGCTTGTTGATTAATATTTCAACATGAGTTACACACCACAGTTTTTCAGTACTCCACTGGGTCACTCCGTAGGTAGGGGTAGGGGGATTCCAGCATTGAGGTTTGACAGTCCTGTTCAGAGGGATGATGTTAATGTGCGTGATAGTCAAGATGTCGCTGAGGCTCCTATAGTTAGTGGAGACGGTGCTTCTTCTCAGAGCCACTACATTGAGCATACACCACTTACACAGGTTACTGACACATCTAGCGCAGCCTCCACTCCCCAGTCACCTATGGTAGTGAGTCAGATGAGTGACATCATTAGAGATGTTGGACAACTGCTGGCGGATAGCGTTCTTGCACGCCTAGGTCCTATGTACACAGCACCCACACCTAGCATTTCACAAGCACAGGCCACATCCACCAACACATCCACACAGAGTCTGGACCTGTCACAAGTCCAGTTTGTGCCTCACAGAAAGGTGAAGGAGCCACCGGCTTTCAGAGGTGACAGCACAGACGCTGTGAATGTGCGTGAGTGGGAAGACCTGATGAGAGGTTACATTAAGAAGACAAATATCAGAGTAGAGCAGCAGGCAGAGGAAATTCTCACTCATCTCAGAGGCAGAGCGAAAGATGTTGTGAAGTTTGGAACAAGGAATAGTGGCATTGACATCACTCAGAATCCTGAGGCTATCTATGGCCTTCTGCGTAAGCATTTCGCTACTGTCCCCTGTTCACCTCTCCCCTAGCAGACTTCTACACAACACTGCCTAAGAGTGGCGAGGATGCCTATGACTACTGGCTGAGACTAAATAGGGCAGCTGACGTTGCAGCCGACCGTCTCAAAGAACAAGGTAAAGCGCTAGATAGCCCAGTCTTAGAAGCAACACGCATGTTTATCCGAAATTGCCCATCCAAAGAGCTAGCCATGACATTCAGATCAAAGACAATCGATAAGTGGTCTGCCGAAGAAGTCCAAGCTGTGTTGGATGAATACCACTCCGAGGTCAGTTCAAAGTGTGGCGCCACAGCTGTTAGCAGAAAGCCTGATGACGTCCACGTGAACAGGGTTGGCCTGATCGAAGCCGAGGGGTCTTCACCTAGCAAGCAGGACTGCCAAGCAGCCAAAACAAGTGAGTCTTCTGCTCTTGAGCGTGTCATCTCCATGCTGGAGAAAGTTTTGCTGAACAAGTCTGCCCCAGCTCAGGCCATGTCGAACAAGCAACCCAAGCCTAAGCTCCCCAGGATAGAAGGCCTGAATAGTCTGCCATGCACTGTCTGTGGAGATGCCGCTCACTCTGGCTTGTCACATTGCCGTGACAACAAGCTCTGCTTCCAGTGCCATTCTCCAGACCACGGCAGGCGTGGCTGTCCTCTGTTTAAGTCTGTTCAGTCGGCACAGACGGGAAACTGACGGGTCTGCATCCAGGGGAGAACGATGCAGATCCTGTTCATGTATCTCCCAATGAAGATGACTACGAGTCCACTTACAGATCATTTAGTTCTACAGCATCCTCTAAAGTGACTGTTGTATTTCAAGGTTTACACAAAGTTCAAAAGTCTGATAGTTTGTTCTACACTACTGTGTTAGCAGCTAATGTTACTCTCAAAGCAATGATAGACAGTGGTTCCATGGCGTGCACATTGAGTGAAGATGCAGAATCACGACTTCTTCAGCATAACCATGACCTAAGAAAGGGCCCTGCTAATGATGTCATCATTGTTGGATGTGGTGGACATCAAGTTACACCTAAAGCAATTTATGATGTGGAAATTGAAGTGTATGATTGTAAGATGGTTGTGCCAATGCTTGTCGTCCCTGGGCAAACTGATGACATGATACTTGGCAGCAACGCCATTAAGAAAATACTGGAGCTGATGAAAAAGAAAGAGAGCTACTGGCGGCTGATGGCTACGCCTACAGATGGCAGCAACGAAGACTGTCACCACTTTCTCTCTCTCCTCTCCAACACAGAGAGATGGAGAGGCGTGACAGTGCCGGACAAAGTTGGCACATTGAAGTTGCAAAAGTGTGTCGTCCTACAGCCACAGAGTGAGCATCTTTGCTGGGGCAAACTTCCTGCGTCAGTGCCTATATCAGTGGGCAGTACAGTGACAGTGGAGCCGACCCTATCAAGATGCAGGCCATCTAAAGTCATTGTTGCCAGAGTTGTTGCGCCACTGTGGGGTGACAGATGGCTGCCAGTGAAGCTCATGAATCCAAGCACAGAGCCTGTCGTGTTAAAAAAGAACACAAAGTTAGCAGATGTGTTTCCCTGCATCGCTGTTGAAGACCTCTCACAGCCTGAATGTATCCAGTCTTGTCCCCAGTCCGTGACTGACGCTCCAGTGACAACGTCCAGAGAGGATGTGAGGGAGGCGTTAGCCGAGCTTGGCCTACAGGACTTGGACCTGGACGCCTGTGAAGTCTCAGACGTGTGGAGAGAGAAGCTTTTTCACACTGTTAAGAACTATGAGAGCATTTTCTCACGCCATAAGTTGGACTGTGGTGAAGCGGCTGAGTTTGTACACAAGATACACCTGGTGGATGAAAGACCTTTCCGTCTGCCTTACCGCAGAGTGCCGCCAAACCATTATGAGAAGTTGAGGACAGCCATCAACGATATGGAGGAGAAAGGCATAATTCGGAAATCCACCAGCGACTATGCATCACCACTAGTCTTAGTGTGGAAGAAGAATGGCGATGTGCGCATCTGCACTGACTTTAGGTGCTTGAATGCCAGAACACTGAAAGACGCACATCCTCTGCCTCACCAGGCTGATGCACTCGCTGCACTGGGGGGTAATGCCTACTTTTCCACCATGGATCTGACCTCAGGGTTTTATAATGTGCCTCTTTTTGAAGATCATAAGAAGTACACTGCTTTTTCCTCTCCCTTTGGTCTGCATGAATATAACAGAATGCCACAAGGTCTGTCGAACAGTCCAGCTACCTTCATGCGTATGATGCTGTCGATCTTCGGTGACGAAAATTTCACCAGTCTGTTATGCTACCTAGATGACCTCATGGTCTTTGCCCCGTCAGAACACCTAGCCCTTGAGCGCTTGGAGATGGTTTTCTCTCGGCTGAAGAATCACAATCTCAAGTTGGCTCCTAAAAAGTGCTACCTTTTGCGGAAGACCGTGAGATTCCTCGGACATGTCATCTCTGAATCAGGTGTGCAGACAGACCCTTCAAAGGTCGAAGCTATAAGTCAAGTGCAGGTGTCTGATTTGATGGACAGTGATGGTGTCACGCCCTCGCAGAAGAAGATCCGATCATTCTTGGGTATGGTGCTGTACTACCAGCACTTTATCGAAGATTGTTCAGCGAAGGCCAGACCCCTTTTTAAGCTTCTCTCAGAGCCGAAGACTGATGGCAGAGCACAGAGAAGAAGAAAGTCAAAGAGAAGATGCCACAACATGGTGAAGCTCACACCAGATGACTGGACAACTGAGTGTCGGGTAGCCTTTGAGACATTGCAGCACGATCTGTCAACCTCTGTTACTCTGTCTCACCCCGACTTCAGGAGTCCATTCATTCTGGCTGTTGACGCTTCTTTTGATGGCCTCGGCGCCGTTATCTCTCAGCTCCAGCCTGGTGAAGACATTGCAAGGCCAGTTGCCTTCGCTAGTAAGACACTGTCACGTGCCCAGTTGAACTACCCAGCTCATAGGCTCGAGTTCCTAGCCTTGAAGTGGGCCATATGTGACAAGTTTTCCCACTGGCTAAAGGGTGTCCATTTCACGGCATGGACAGATAACAACCCCTTAACGTACGTGCTAACTAAGCCCAGGCTGGATGCGTGTGAACAAAGATGGGTGGCCAAGCTCGCAGCTTATGATTTCGACCTGAAGTATGTGCCAGGGCCTAAGAACACCATCGCCGACGCTCTGAGCCGTGAGCCGTTTGTCCAGTCATGTGTGAGCCATCGCCTTGTGAGGGAGTCTTACCTGTCCTTGTTGGATGAAGTCAATGGCGTTGTCACCGGCACAGTGCAGGATGCTTTCCGGCTTACCACCAACTGCCAGGGTGTTCAGACGACCAGCGGCGATGTTGATTGTGCCCAGAGTGCCGAACGGGATTCCCAACCAGCCAGCAGAGGTGCCTTGAGCTCTGAAGAGGTGTCAGCGGTGATGGAGGCTCATCGGACTGGTGGCGTCTCACAGCTCCTCTGCCCAAGCACGGAATCACTGCAGCTGCCTGGAGAAGATCCATCTATTGTCATTCCACAAAGCCAACTGCATAATTTGCAGCAGCAAGATAGTGTATTGAGCCGGGTCCTCTTCTATGTTCAGCGGCACAGGAGACCTGATGCACGTGAGAGGGCTGAAGAGTCGAGCTGTGTGCTTAGAATGTTGAAACATTGGAGGAAGCTGACCGTTCGTGATGGACTTCTCTACAGAGTGAAAAGAGACAGGTACATGAACAGGAAGATCTTTCAATTCGTCATTCCTGAGGCTCTGAAACTGCAGGTCCTGCAGGGAGTTCATGACTCTGCTGGTCACCAAGGCCGATCAAGACCACTCTCTCTGGCCAGTGAACGATTTTTCTGGACAGGCATGCAGAGAGACATCATGAACTATGTCAAACACTGTCAGAGATGCATTTTGGGGAAGACTCCAGAACCTGATGCGCGAGCCCCTCTTGAGAACATACGCACTTCGGCTCCTATGGACCTTGTGTGTATTGATTTTTGGACGGCGGAGTTGACTGACAAGAGAACCATCGATGTCCTTGTTGTCACAGACCATTTTTCAAAGCTGGCTCTAGCCTTTCCCTGCCGTAACCAGTCTGCCAAGCAAGTTGCCCGCTGTCTATGGGATAAGTTTTTCTGCGTCTATGGGTTCCCCAAGAGAATCCATTCGGATCAAGGAGCTAACTTTGAAAGTCGGCTTCTCAAGGATCTACTTGAGATGGCAGGTGTGAAAAAATCCCATACGACGCCTTACCATCCTATGGGGAATGGTGTTACGGAGAGGTTCAACAGGACACTGGGGGGCATGACCAGAGCTCTTCCTCCAAAGTCCAAGTCCAAGTGGCCGCAGATGCTCCAGATGTTGACCTTCTGTTACAACTCGACAGTACACGAGACCACAGGCTTCGCACCGTTTTACCTAATGTTTGGGCGAATACCGCGTCTGCCTGTTGATGTCATGTTCCATCATGTACTGAAGGATACCAGTGTCGTCAGCCACCATGAGTTCGTGCACCACTTGAAGAGGGACCTCTCTGAAGCAGCGCAGATTGCCCAGAGGAATGCCGTCAGAGAACAAGACCACCACAGGGGTGATAGTGAAAAAAAATCCTGAGCCTGAACTTTTTTCGGGGGCAAGGGGCGGGGGCGGGGTCGGTTGGGGTCTGGCATAGGTTTAATTTTGACAAATTATTCAAACATTTAATAGTTTTTGTATGACCATTATAGATATGTTTTCATTTTTGCTTAATGGCTATAGTGTTATTCACAAAAAACACAGATCATTTCCATCTTCGTATAGCACTTTAGATCGACTGGAACAAACTGGACACGTTGGGTTCTATGTAGAAATACATTCTAGGCTTGTGCTGTTGCAGTATAGTTATAATTGAGGTGGGAATTTAACCCCAATTCAACAATTCAACACTAGAATGTATTCCTGAAAACATGGTGAATGCTTTACCAACTATACAGCCTCCAATCAAATGAGTCATTGTATTATATATATATATATATATATATATATATATATATATATATAGGGCAATTCCACGAAAAAGTAAACCTCACCTTAAAACTTTAAGTCTCACCTACATGGACATACAAATTCTTTCAGAAAACTTCCAATACAAAAAAGTATTGTCTCGATGTAAATATTCAACTGAGCAAGTTTCGAAAGGATATCTGTTTGTTAAAATTTTTACCCTATTCAGCTATAATGTAAGTCTATGGAGGGGCTTATAATGGGCATAAGTGGGTGATAACACACACAAAGCTGCAATACTATCAGTTATTTTTCATTGTTATATTACTATTTATCTTGTTACAGGTTAAAATCCACCGTTCACAATTGTTTTGTATCGTTTTGGAGGGTTTTTCCAGACGTCACGTCCATAACGTCACATCCATAACGCCATGTCTCCCAATGAAAACCAACTTTTTTTACATTTACATTTGAAATTAAGTCTTTCTCTTGTCTTTACTGAGGTGTCCTGTTTGGTATGAATGTAGTAATATTTACATTTCTCTAGAAATTTCACACACTTCACAGCAAAAACTACGCTCTCTCAAAAGTTTGTCCGTTTTTCGTCACGTCCATAACGCAAATTGAAAGGCTCATATTCTTATGATGCAAATCATGATATTATTTTTTTCTGTTTGCCTGTATTCAGCCATGGAGTTTGCAGAAGAATATGAAAAAAATTGTGAAATACTGCTAGGTTTGCAGAGGTTATCTGGCCTTTTGTTCATCAATAATGCACGAAAATGTCACATCCATAACGCTGGAATTGCCCATATATATATTTAATGTTATGGCCTATTGTTGTTTTTGATCTAACTGTGAAGCACCTTGAGCAGCAGTCTTGTGTGAATTGTGCTATTATAGGCTATACAAATGCAATAGGCCTAATAAAAATAATTAGAACAAAAAGACTAATAATAATAATAATAATAATAATAATAATAATAATCCTACGTTATTATGCGATATTTTTGTTAAGTTATTATTAGGCCTACTATGAATCATTATTGTAACTGATGATTTAATAACAAGAACAGAAATAATAAACTAACCTTTTCCCCCTCATCACAGCACAATTGTCAAGTAACATACTTGTCACTTGTCTCCAGTCGAGGCCGTATGTGCGCAGGACGTCATTTAACTCTGCTGTTAACGCTTCTGCATTTGCGATGTTAATTATCCTACTGGCAAGATGCTGAGTCTTCACGCTCCCAGCATCCTCGTCAAAAAACGGACAAGGACATTCATGATCTTGTCCATGTTTTTGTCTGTTGCCTCGTCAACATTAAGGGAAAACATACAATTCTTAAGTTTCTCAGACAGCTGGCGTTTAAATTCTGGGGCAATGCCGTGGGTGAGCAGATAGCTCGTATGCAGGGTTCGAGTTAGGTGGGAGCCAGTGGGAGCTGAGCTCCCATAGAGAGAGGTCTGGCTCCCATGAAAGCAGCAAACTCAAACATCTGTGGGGGCTCTGACAATACAATAGTATATAATATTTTACTGACAAATAAAGTTATCATAAGCGGGGATCAAACCGAGCTATGGGAGGTGGAACCTTTTTATGGAGTTGCGAGCGCGCTCCTGCTGGGAAGCGCTTGTTACAGGGGTGTTTTTGATCATCTTTTCTTTTTTGTGTTATTGCCTTATTGACATGCTGTTATTATGTTCTCTGATGATAAAGGGGTACTGTATGCTTGCGCTTTTGCAATGTATAGGTTGTAAACATAAGTCAATGTCTTAATTGATTGTAAACCATGATTTGGTTGTGACCGATAGTAGTTACAGTGCGTAACAGTCGGGGTTCGCCTCTGAGGCGAGAGGATATAATGATTGTATGTTATATTGCCTAGTTTGTGGGCCTTGCCCCTGATTATTTTCAGTTTGATCAGTGTTTTGTTTGTTTAGTTTGTTTGTTAATTTGTTATGTTAAGCACCCCGCCGGTGGCCTAATATAAAATAAAAGAAAGACGTCTGCATTATTCCGTTTCCATGCCTTGAGTCTACCACCCGCCGGACACACTCCGTTACAATGCCACTGAAAATGTGGGCGCTTGCTCGTTTCGGTTTTAGCCTACTTCAATAAAGCCAAACATAGGCCTACTGTAGCTCCAGATAGTAAGATAATGCGCTGCTCTCCCTAGGTCAACCTCTCTCCTAGATATTGCTTTAACCAGGCTATTCCCATCATCCGATCATGCTGCGCATGATGTAAACTTTATTGAGAATTTCGTGCAAGTAGCATATTCACCGAAATTAATAAGTGCCAGTTCACCGTTGTGCATAACATTCAGCCAGAGATCCGGGAGAGATAGAGAGAGACATTGTCAACTTCTCACATTGTAAGGTCAGTGCTTGCTTCCCATTACATTCAAAAGTCCGCAAAGCCTTTACTGAACTCCTGCGCCGTTGCGCAGACTGGAGAACGAAAAAAAATAAATAAAAAAAAATTGCAAACTACCAAAGCAATAGCAAGGTGCATCACGCGCGGTGATATTGCGTGCTGAGTTTCATTTTTTTTTTTCTAAACATCGGTTAACACTTACGACATTCTTCATATAACTTGTCTGCTTGCTGACATGTGTTAAGGTACTCATAAACAATGTTTAATAATGTATTACAATTAGAAAGCCGTGAGGCAATTTTAAGCTGCAACAGGACTGTCTCTGACCCAAACAGCTTTTTCCCCCAACTACATGCCAGGAGTACTACTCGAGCAACCAACGTCTCTTATTGGCCAAGACAACCAAGACCCGCCCCGTCCTATTTCTGATTGGATTGAAGGGTTGCGATGCGCTTTACATGGTCTGCAGCACACAGCAAATGGAGCGGGGAAAGGGACTTTTCGTAACGTGGATCTGCGTTCTTTGATGGGATGGGGAAAGCTTTTTTTTTTTTTTTAACAGAGCCACGCTACGCCGGATTTCCGGCGCGGCGCCGGACTGCTATCACCCCTGCCACCATGCCAAGCTCTACAACCGAAAGGTCAGAGGTCTGCCGCTGGGCATAGGAGACAGGGTCTTGTTGGCTAACCGTGGTGAGAGGGGTAAGAGGAAGATTGCTGACCGATGGGACTCAACTCCTTTTGATGTGGTGTCAGTGAGATCAGCAATCAACGTGTACAAGAATAAGGGATGCTGTCACTGGAAAGGAAAAGGTTGTGCACAGAAACCTACTGCTCCCCGTTGATTTCCTGATGAATGCTGATCAAGCCGAAGACCAAGCATCTCTTGGAGACTCACAGTCTACTGCTTCCTGTGTTGATGTTCAGAGCTCCGTTGCATCAGATAATCCAGAAGATTCTCACAGGCGCACCTTGGATTGGCTCATGCAGTCGCCAGACCAAGTGGAGGCTGAGGGCGGAAGTGTCCATGAGGATGATGTTGATGGCCCAGCCTCACCTGTGAATGAGGAAGTCCAATCAGATGAGCTGCTGGACAGTGTCTCTGACGACTCTGCACACAACCACATTACTGAAAAAATACAGATGCTCTACACAACACATCACGGAACACTGACACACCACATAACACAGACCATGACATAGCATGCTTACCTGTTGACCAGTGTGCTTCTCTCCCTGGCCCTTCAGATCTAGTTGAGGGTAGGTCAGAACAGGTCAGTGTTGCATGCCCTCAGAGTTCACAAGCCCCTGCAGTTCACACTAGATGTGGGAGAAGTGTTAGGAACCCACGTAGGCTCATTTGTGAAATGTCAGGTCAAAAGTTATTGGGACTTGCTGGACCTCTTATAGGGTCTGTTTTTGGATTCAGTCTTTCTGGCAGTAATGGGAGTGTCCAGACTGTTTAATTTTTGCTTTATTGCCAGACTGATTGGTGACTAGGTCACGTTATTTCCTTAGAGGAGTATAGATATGTACACACTACGAGGTGTAGATGGCATCTCTTGTATTCTGTGATAAGTATAGGGTTTGGTACCACCTTGTCCTTACACACTTCTTATGGAAGGATTCTAATATTGATATTTGGTACATCAGTGCTCTCACGATACACAGTGCTTTTTTTTTTTCTCTGAATTTTCTTATTACTCTGCACCATTTTGCATAATTTTAGGGGGGTGTATGTAACAGGTCAGAAGTATTGCTTAGTCAAATTATTGTAAATAGTGCAATAGCGCCCTCTTGCGTCCTGGTACGGTGTAGTTGGGAACTGCATTGAATTGCTCAGAGCAATTCACGGAGATCTATGGACAGAGTGACCAGACCCACTGTATGAAATCCCTTCAAGTACACTGTACTTTCTGTATATCTTTCAGCTAATAAAACAGTGATCCATCCAGCTGTCCAGTGTCTAGAGTGTGTGTGTGGAACCCAGTAGAGTGGTGCTGCGGAGGTGGAAACCGTCACATCGGTGGCGTGACCCGTT
>JAODXP020000121.1:7500-40093 GCA_027497455.2 Sardinella longiceps
TTTAACGTTAAAATCGACGTTTTTTCGTACGTAGCAAAGTCAAAACCGGACAAGTCATAGCTCAATCGAAAGGTATGGGCGAGAGGAAGCCAACAACGTTGGAATTAGGTCTCTACGACCTTCCTATCGGGAGCTATGGCCAAAAACAGTCCTGGGAGGGGTCCCACCACTCGATTTCATCCCTATAACCTAACCTATCCTAACCCTAACCCTAACCCTAACCCTAACCCTAACCCTAACCCTAACCCTAAACCCCACCTTGTCCTCACCCCTAACCCCTAGCCTTCCGTTGAGGCCTTTACTGCGGTTGAGTATTCAAACCCTCGCCTAACCCTAACCCTAACCCTCGAAAACCAAAGTCGAAACCCTAACCCTAGGTGAAAACCAAAGTCAAAATCGAAAACCAAAGTCGAAACCCTAACCCTAGGTGAAAACCAAAGTCGAAACCCTAACCCTAGGTAAAAACCAAAGTCAAAGTCGAAACCCTAAGTCACAGAAAATATGTCCCAATCGACTCAGGGACCTTTAATATGTACCCCTACATAGCCAACTTAGACTTAAAACCACCTTTGGACTTAGAAATTTTTTCGAAAAACTTCGGAAACATATAATCGACCATATCTCGGGAACGGAAGGTCGTAGAGACTTGGAAAGGTGATCCGCCTGCCCTAAATCGGGGGCGGGGAACACGCCAGAGTTGAAAGTAAGTCTCTAGCACCTTCCGTTCCGGAGATATGGCGATTTTAACGTTAAAATCGACGTTTTTTCGTACGTAGCAAAGTCAAAACCGGACAAGTCATAGCTCAATCGAAAGGTATGGGCGAGAGGAAGCCAACAACGTTGGAATTAGGTCTCTACGACCTTCCTATCGGGAGCTATGGCCAAAAACAGTCCTGGGAGGGGTCCCACCACTCGATTTCATCCCTATAACCTAACCCTAACCCTAACCCTAACCCTAACCCTAACCCTAACCCTACCCTAACCCTAACCCTAACCCTAACCCTAACCCTAACCCTAACCCTAACCCTAACCCTAACCCTAACCCTAACCCTAACCCAAAGACCTCCATTCCCTTTCCAATTATTTCACCCGTTCTTTTCCTAGAAACCATTCTAACATATCTCAATCTGAACAACAAGCAATAACTCAACTCAAGACAAATTCCCGGATCATCATTAAACCAGCCGACAAAGGTTCAAAAATAGTTATCCTTGACACCCACCAGTATCTCTTAGAAGCTAACCGTCAACTGTCTAATCAGCTACATTACTCTCCCATTACACAGTCATTACAACCCATAGCACAAACCAAAATTCGACAGTTAGTCCATACCTTATACTCTGATCACTTCATCTCCAAAAAACAGTTTAATTTCCTTCTAGGCCCTGACCAACCCAGACCACGTGCTTTTTATCTCTTACCTAAAATCCATAAACCACCAGAAACTTGGACTGTTCCCTTCGAGGTTCCTCCCGGTAGACCCATAGTCTCAGATTGCAACTCCACCACGTACAATATTTCATTTTTCATTGACCATTTCATAAACCCACTCTCCACCAGACACCCCAGCTACATAAAAGACACATATGATTTCATACACAAGATTCGGCCCATGGCAGTTCCCAACCATACCTACCTCTTTACAATAGACGTGGACAGCCTGTATACCAACATTAACACCCAAGCCGGTATCACAGCAATACACAATAAATTCACTCAATTTCCAGACCCCACTAGACCGGACAATACCATTCTTCAACTACTTGAAATCTGTTTAACCCATAACGACTTTGAATTTGATGACCGCCAATTTTTGCAAATCCATGGAACTGCCATGGGCCAAAGGTTTGCACCGGCATATGCCAACATCTACATGAGTGAGTGGGAGCAAGAAGCCCTAGCCAAATGCCCCCTCAAACCTCTCTTTTACTATCGCTTCCTGGATGACATTATAGGAGCTTGGACTCACACACTTGACCAATTCAATGACTTCATACACATACTTAACACGCACCACACTACAATTAAACTGAAAGCCTCCATTGACCCTCACTCCGTTAATTTCCTTGATACTACCATCTTCCTTACACCCCTCTCTCCAACACATAGCTCCCTCAGTACTAAAGTTTTCTTCAAACCCACTGACACACATGCACTATTACACAAAACCAGTTACCATCCCAAACATACTTTCCGTGCCATCATCAAATCACAAATCATCCGATTCCATAGAATTTCCACTTTCCCAGTTGACCTCCAGGAAGCGATAGCAACACTCTTTACAGTCCTCCGCACACGAGGTTATTCCAAAAGATTTCTACGGAAAATCAAGACCGATACCTTGCATGCTCTTGCGCCCACTCACTCCAACACTTCTTCACAACAACAACAACAACACACACCTCCCAACATACATACAGCCCCCACAACTTCTCCTAGTAGGACACTCACTAACACAAGCCATATATCACCACCAGACACTAGCCCTCGCCTTACCCCTAGCCTCACACATGGTCCTACCCTAGATCCCCACCCAACACATGGACACACCACAAACTCCCCTCTAGCACACACATCTAGCACTTTTGGTTCAAACTCTCCATCTGGTCCGACACCTATTATCCCACTCATCACAACCTTTTCCCATTCCACAACACATCTACATCATACCCTTAAACAACACTTCACACAGCTCCAATCCACACACCCTGCTTTTCAACACCACAAAATAATTTCAGCTTTACGCAAGAATCAAAATCTACAAGATAAACTCATCCGGTCAAGGTTTTCTAGGAAACCTCCTCCTCAGCCACGTCCACATGACATTTTCTTCAGACCCCAGCGCTTCATCACTAACTTCCATTCACATTGCACAGCCCCTAATACACCCCTCACTCTGGACACCACAAATGCAGTTTACATCATAACTTGTCACACTTGCAAACTACAGTACATTGGGGAAACAGGCAATTCTATACGCACTAGACTCAAACAACATCTTTACAGCATATCCCGGAACACACGCAACACCCTCATAGTAAACCACTTTCAGGTTCATGACATCACTCACCTTGGCATTTGTGGCTTGGAGAGCAACCCTGGCTGGACCACGGCACAGAGGAAAAGAGCGGAATATCTGTGGATAAATAAATTAAAAACATACCATCCTTTAGGTCTTAATGAAACTTAATCCCTCTGTCTTTTCTTAATTTTCAATAAAATTCAATTTTTGCAGTCTTAGTTTGTTTCTTCACTTATGGTTATGATTTTCCTCTAATTTTTATGAATTTTCTCTTATTTATGTCATTTATCCTCTGTTAATCATTTATTAACTATTTATTACATAGTATTTTATTACTCCTCTTTTCAGTTGTCCCTAAACAAACCCCTACTTCCCTTTTTGTTCCCCTTACTATTCCAGGACTCACCTTTTTTATTGTTCTTATTGTTGGTTTTGAATAATTTTCTTTTTTGCCTTGTGTTTACTCTTGACCTTTATGACTGTTTGCAATGTTTTCCTTTCAAGCACTTTAGTTTAAGCACTTTAATTTAGCACTTATCCTGGTCTAGTCATTTTTCCCCCCCACCCCCTCCCCCATCATTCTTAACATATTTTCATGTTTTGTTTATTCCTTTTTGCCTTAATACTCTATCTTCAGATTATCTTTTACAGCCCATCTTCCTATTTACTTTTTGAGATTTCTTTTAGCAACTTTAGCACTTATTTCTTATTTCTTTTTGTATCACTAGTTTCTTTTTCCTTAGTTTACATCTCCGTACCCCATAGTTGGTCCCCTACCCCTATCCCTTATACTAACCCTAAGTGCCCATATCCCCAACCTTTCTCCCACCTTGTTCTTTTCTTGGTCAAGGCCCTACTAGTTCATTATTTTATTACCATTTTATTACCATTCTATTACACCTAATTTTTTCTTATTACATTGTCATTACCACAATTTTCCTTTTGTCACGTTTGCTCATTTATTGCACTTATGTTTCAAATTTATTTGGAAACACTTATATAGCACTTACCTTGTTTTAGCACTTACCTTGTTTTTGCACTTACCTTGTTCTAGTAGAATCCACCTTGATCTTGTAGCACTTATCACCCCAATACTGACCCTCCTTCCGTCACTAACCCACACTAACCCCTACCTCCCTCGTTCCTAACCCTAACCCCCATCTTTATTTACCCCATCTCAATTTATACATACCTTAACGCCCTAACCCCTTTTTTTTTTTTTTTTTTTTTTCTTTTTCCCATAATTATTAACACCTACCTCCCTCTTTCCTAACCCTAACCCCCATCTTCATTTACCCAATCTTAATTTATGCCTAACGCCCTAACCACTTAACCCTACTTCTCTTTTCCTACCCCTAGTTTCCCTATCCCAAGCCCAACCTCCCCTTATTCTAACCCTAAACCCCATAGGCCCTCGTCCCAACCCACCTGGCCCCTTGCCCCATACCCCTTTCTCCCCTTCCCCTACCCTAACCCCCACCTCCCCCCTTTCCCTTAACCTAATTCCAAAACATCCCCCTCCCTTTATCCAAACCTATCTCCCTTCCCCTACCTAAACCTCTCCCCATCTTCCCCCATTCTAACCCCTAACTTTCCCTATCCTTACCTTAAACCCCATCTCCCCCTTTCCAATCCCCTTACCCACAATTCCTTTCCCAACCCTAGACCCTTTACCTCTTATCCTAACCCCAAGCCCATTGCCCCCTACCCTTAGCCTATATCCCTCTCAGCTTATTTATAATCATTTTTTCTTTTTCTTTTTTCAACAAAATAAATCATTATTTATTTATTTATTTATGTATTGATCAGTTTCTAAATCTATTATTTATTTTCCTTTTTGTTTTTTACTATTCTTTTCTCCCTCTACCCTGGTGGTTGGGATCCTCTTGGCCAGTGCACACACAGTCACTCACTTCAACCAAGCCACATTCCCCTTCACCTAACCCTAACCCTAACCCTAACCCTAATCGGATGCCAGTGCACCATAGTGTCACAAGCTTTTGACAAGACAAAGTTAACAACTGTAAACCCTTTTCTCAATCCTAACCCTAGGTGAAGACAAAAAGTGATGTAATCACTGGGGAATAAAACTAATATGTCCTATATCTGAAAGGAGTAAGGATCAAGCAAATGGAATCGGATGCCAGTGCACCATAGTGTCACAAGCTTTTGACAAGACAAAGTTAACAACTGTAAACCCTTTTCTCAATCCTAACCCTAACCCTAACCCAGACCATAGCGCTAACCCTAAAACTGAGTAACATACTATATACCATACTAAAATTAATATCATATCATGGCATTATAGCCTACCAGATCACATCTCCAGAAAAATGAATGCCCAGTAATTGCAAGCCATGCGCTATTCCGCCATGGTAGTTGCAGACCTTGCGCCATTCCGCCTTGGTCTTGGTTCTCGAAGTGTGTCGGCGATGTCGAAATTCCGCCTTTGTCTTTGGTCGGCGATGAGAATTCCGCCTGTGTCTTTGGTCTCTGTGAAATATACAAATATACGATACTCACCTTGTTGATGGCGATGTGTGATTCCGCCTCTTGTGCTGCAAACTCTCATTCAGATGTATGACGCATATCTAAATATACATTATGTCTACATCTAATGCAGAAAACATAAACTGGAGCTCTGTGATCTTGGAAACTGTGTGCCTATATTCAAACACATATAAGGCCACAATAACCCTCATTTTGAGAAGAGAGATTTTGTCGGTGGGCAAAAGGATGGACAGTGCCTAACTTTGGGTGGCGATGGCCAGAACGAGATGCTCAGTAGACTGTGCATGAGCATACAGGAAGAAAAGGTCTCATATTATGGGATGCTTAGTAGGCTGTGTGTGCTTGCAGTACGAACAGGTCTTGGGACCTGGCTAATCGCCAATACCTAAAGAATTTATTTCCCCTAATACCGCCCGCGCCTCCGATTAGTCCATCGATGAGTCTCTAATAACATCTTGAAAGGCCATTACATGGCATGTAATAGTATGTGAAATGTGGGTAGGCGTGTGTGAGATATGCCAAAATTAGGCGAATTGGAACATACACATAATTGGCAGTATATAAATTGAAGCCAAGCAGGCTCACCTGCTCATTTGACCCCATTTCAGGGAAGAGAGCAGATGTCTGATCAGTCTCAGGGACAATAACAACATGCCCACCTGTGACTTTAACCCTCATAATTCAGGAAAGTCAACAGATGTCTGATCAGTATTAGCCCACTGTGCCTGAAGAAGGATCATTATAGATTCGAAACGTAGCGCTGGCGTGGGCAATTATCCACCTTTTACCTGTCTAAAGGACAACTCTGTCCAATTTTTTGAACCAGTGAGGGGCATTCCGCCTCCACGATTTTCTCCGACAGAGCAAGACAGCTCAAAAAATCGAATTGGTATTTTGTCTAGGGCTAACCCTAACCCAGACCATAGCTCTAACCCTAAAACTGAGTAACATACTATATACCATACTAAAATTAATATCATATCATGGCATTATAGCCTACCAGATCACATCTCCAGAAAAATGAATGCCCAGTAATTGCAAGCCATGCGCTATTCCGCCATGGTAGTTGCAGACCTTGCGCCTTTCCGCCTTGGTCTTGGTTCTCGAAGTGTGTCGGCGATGTCGAAATTCCGCCTTTGTCTTTGGTCGGCGATGAGAATTCCGCCTGTGTCTTTGGTCTCTGTGAAATATACAAATATACGATACTCACCTTGTTGATGGCGATGTGTGATTCCGCCTCTTGTGCTGCAAACTCTCATTCAGATGTATGACGCATATCTAAATATACATTATGTCTACATCTAATGCAGAAAACATAAACTGGAGCTCTGTGATCTTGGAAACTGTGTGCCTATATTCAAACACATATAAGGCCACAATAACCCTCATTTTGAGAAGAGAGATTTTGTCGGTGGGCAAAAGGATGGACAGTGCCTAACTTTGGGTGGCGATGGCCAGAACGAGATGCTTAGTAGACTGTGCATGAGCATACAGGAAGAAAAGGTCTCATATTATGGGATGCTTAGTAGGCTGTGTGTGCTTGCAGTACGAACAGGTCTTGGGACCTGGCTAATCGCCAATACCTAAAGAATTTATTTCCCCTAACCCTAACCCTCATAGCTCAATCGAAAGGACTGGACGAGAGGAATCCGAAAACGTTGGAATTAGGTCTCTACGACCTTCCTATCGGGAAATATGGGCCAAAAGAGTCTTGGCAGGGGGTGCCAAAGGTAGTATTTAGCTCTTATCCCCCTAACCCTAACCCTATCCTCTTGGCCAGTGCACACACAGTCACCCACTTCAACCAAGCCACATTCCCCTTCACCTAACCCTAACCCTAACCCTCCAAAAGAGGCTGGTCCTTGGCAGGGACCTCTTAGAGAACATCACGGCTCTAAAAATCTGGAGGCTCCACAACACTATAGAGTACCGTGTCAATAAAAGAAAGGCAGCACCTGCTACTACAACAGCAGCAAACCCTCCACCCCCTCCACCTACCCATGAGCCGGAGGATGTTCCTGATGTCCAGGAGGCATTGGGTGTTGATGAAGCACCTCCTGTGTCATTCAGTAGGGTGGCAAGTGAGGGGAAACGCCATAAATGGACCCCTGAGGAGATAGATCTGGTGGATCTCAAACAGGACAGAACACACAGAGAGGCGTACAACCTCTATGCGAAGTTGTGCCAGGAGAGAAGGTTTTACATAAGGACATTTGTCGCCTTTTCCCAAAGGAGGCGGCAAATGATGCATAGCTTGGGGATCCAGGGATAGGAAGTTTCATTCTTGTGCTAATATGTTAGTTAGTGTGTTGTTTGTTACTGTTCTGGTGTGTTTATTTGTTGGATAGTGTAGTTAGACTTAGGATTAGGTTTTGTTCATTGTTGTATAACATTAAAAAAAAAAAAAAAAAAAAAAAAACCCAACAAGAACCCTACCTTGACGAGGTGTTGGGGCTTACGGTGTTTACACCAACCAAAGGGTTCAAGCTTCCTATATCTTGGATTCGGAATCGGATTCGGACTCGGATTCAGAACCGGAATCGGAATCGGACTCGAAATCGAAACCGAAACCGAAACCGGAACCGGAATCAGAATCAAAAACCTTACCTAAACACTTACCTTAACCTTAGAAAATTTTCAAAAAATTTTCAAAAAACCCTAAGTCCAAACCCCAGTTCTGGGATTTCATGTCAACAAAAGCTATTCCATTCGACTCAGGAGGCTCTGAAACGTACTCTTATGCAGTTCCGTTAGGGGCCTTTTTGGACTTGGATGGAAGAGGTGGAAACCTCCGGATATGTGCATGATATTTCAGTCGTGAAAATATCAAAAACTGGTCGCCGGTATTTTGAGGGGACATTTCAAACAGATTATGACGAATATCATCGTCTCGTTTGTTTTACGGCCGAAAAAAGGCCTGTTCTTGTAGAATGTGCGGAGGCTAGGAGGCCTCTGAAGTTGGTTGGGGCAAGAAAACAATTTAGTAAGTAGCCTAGATACAATGGTCAGTGTATGGTACAGAAGTTTTTAAATGAATTTGAATGACATGAATGTTACATATATGTGTGTGTGTATATATATAATTATTTTTTTATTTGTGTGTGTGTGTACAGGCTTAGCAGATCGGACCAGCTTTGATTTGCTAGTTTCCAGCGCCACCAGAGTCAAAGTTGTGGAGCGGCTGGATTTTTTCTGGCACGGTCGTCCAGCTAAGGTCCGGTATCCGGTGGCTGAAATTTTGGAGCTGGGCCCTCAGCAATTGGTAAGTTATGTAGGCACACAATATTAGGGTTTTTTGTGATAACATTACCAATCCATCCCCTGCACATAAGTTGTGTTTTGCAGAACTATGTGGTTTATGTATTTTTAGTTATTTTATTTAATTTATTTTTTTATTTTTTTTGGTAGGTGACCGAGGTCGAGGTCCGTGTGATGCAGGCCATGGACACGAAGGTAGTACCATTGCGTGGCGTACCTGCAGAGTTGAAGATTTTTGAAATCTGTGATCCCACAGGCCAAACGGAACTTACCCTGTGGAACGAGCAGATTTTACAGGTGGAGGTTGGAAGTTCGTACCATCTGGGACCATTGTCTTCCAGGAGAAATGGGGCCCAGACGGTGCTGACGGGCACACCCACTATTCAATTCAATTTTTTATTTGTATAGCGCACAAATACAGTACATTGTCTCACGGCGCTTTACAGACAGTACGGGAAGCATCCATGAGAATCAGGGGCAAGGAAAAACTCCCTCGCTTTGTAAATAATTTGTTATGTAGGAAGAAACCTTGGGCAGATCCACGCCTCATGGACTCAGCCTACCTGCCTGGGGCCTAATAAAGTATCCGTAAAGTCTGATGCATAGATTGACCATGGTTAACACAAAACAGTATGAGTACTGAATGTAGTCAGAGATGATATACACATAGTTTGTGTGACAGTCAGGGCCAAGGGATGGAGTCAGTAGTTGGAGTGTGGGATTAGTCAGTAATTGGAGTGGGATCAGAGTTTATTGGGTGTTGGTCGCCATCTAAGTAGTGGTTATCAGGGGGCCATCAGGCCAGTTCCATCACGGGCCTCAGAGAAAAGGGGAGGATGGTCCTGGTGTGTGGCTCCGGGGGGGTTGGTCAGCATCCGTAGTGGGGTAGAGTTGGTGGCAGGGAGGTTCATCACTCAGCCAGTGCGTAGGGGCAGAGGAGGCAAGAGAGACAAAAAGAAACAGAAACAAGAGGGTTAGGCCAATCTAGGAGGATATCACTTCATGATATGTGTCATATAATCTAGCTAGAGTGAGGAGAGGGAGAGAGAGAGAGAGGAGAAAGAGGGTTGTACAGGATGGCAAGTGTGCAGAAGGTGGCAGCACTAGGCTATCGCAGCATAACTAAGGTATGGTACATGGCATCTCACCAACCCAGAAGGGGGTGGTCAGTGGCCGCCTTGGAAAAACAGCAGAGGTAGCCCTCCCAGGAAAGCCCAAGAGGAGTGGTGATATGCCATGGCCCACTCCTAATTATAGAAAATGTCAAAAAGGAAGGTTTTAAGTCTAGACTTAAAGGTATTGACTTAAAGGTATTGAGAGTGTCCGCTACACTACAGTCATAGAGGCCGTGGGTGATATCCAGGGGACCGACAATTTTGAAGCAGTTGTAAAGGACCGTTTTGAAAAGGTGAGGGGTACCATGGAAGGTGTGCAGGTCACGGCCCAGCCTCGGTGCCGTTGGTGCCGACAAAAACAAGACTTGTAATATTTTACAACGTATTTCCACTTTCGACATGACTTATGGAGGTGTGTCAATACTGTCAAGGCCTGAAGAGAGGGACGAGGAGTCATTCACTATGACTAACTCTGCGATCTACAATTATGTGCGGGATAACGGCCTCGGCGACAGTGGTCAGGATGGACCAGCCATCGAAGAGCACCTGATGGCAGCTGGGATGGTCCAAGCCTCCGTCAACCAGGATGGTATCCTGGTGAGTCTGGGCCATTTGCCATCAGGTGCCGAGGCGTCGGAGGCTGAGGTGGCTGTTGATGACATCGATACTGTGTCTGACCAGTTGTTGGTGGAGGAGGCGTTAGATTGGGAAAACGAGGTGGACGCACCAAAAGCTGCAGAGAGTGACAAGATTGTCTCTGTAAAGAAGGGGAAAGGAAAGGACAAGGCATCGCTGTGATGAAGGTAGCCTACTTTTTGATGTGCACTTAAATCCTTGTTTAATTGAGATTGCAAAAGAGTTTGTCAATTGCATTTGCCTTTACGTTTATGAAGTGTTTTGATGTGCACTTAAGACTTTTTAAGACTTTTTAAGGACCCGCGGGGACCCTGAAGGCGTTTCTGGCCACCTGGAGCCACTGTCCCTTTTTATAGGCTAGAAGAGCTCTTAAAACTACAGATCCTGTTCAACTTCCAGTTGTCATCAACTTTGACCCCCGTCAACTTTTCCTCTTTCCACAACTGTTTCAAAAATAAAAGTCACTATAATAACTGATTTTCAATGATTTTACTATTAAAACTACTTAACTTTTTAACTTTTCATTTATGCTATTTGATGCTGATGCAATTGCAGTTTGCATTTTCATGCACTCGTAATATATCTGAAATTACATTCTCTAGTTTTAACCTGAAATGGGTGTGTTTCAAGTTTGACCTGTAAAGTGACATCCCAATTAACCAATTGTGTGTGACACCCTATGTCTGAAGTCCTTTTATTCCACCAGGTATTCTGGCATGGACTGTTTTGCCCTGTAATGGCTCTCTGAAGAAGTTGAATAACGAAAGTACTAAGGGACATTTGTAGTATGTCTTTTTTATCTTTTTAAGGATTACCTAGGGTGGATTTTACCTTCTGGAACTCCGGTCTAAAGGATTTATGCCAAAGCAGCTTGGAAACCGGCACAAAATGGCGTCCACCTCATCGAACAAAGGAACTGCAGTCATCGTGGGGTGAGAAGGATCCATTAAGGCTTCCTGCACATATCCTTTCAAAGACATAAAACAAATTCTGAAAATCTACACTTGAAATAAGTGAGAACTGACATTCACCAAGTCTATATGAGTCTGCTTGGGGTTTTTATCTGCTTAGGACATAATCTGTATTTAGCATTATTTTTTAGGGGTATTTAGTTGTCCAAACTCAAGAAAATCACCGTTTGGTAACAGTTTGGGCAAATGAGGGCAGCCATTTTGGCTCCCTTGAACTGATTTGTATCATTATTTGTTTAGTATTTTTTTCATTTTGGGGTAACTTCAGTCCTTTTATTTCTATTTCATTTCTATCCCTATTCTATCCTTATTTAAAATCTCCTTTCTGGCTTTTTAGGAGAATCAAATTGCTTTGTTAATTTCTTTTCTTTAGCCGGCACTGATTCTGCTTTTTTGGTTGAAGGAGTTCAGCTCCACAGTTGATTAATTCTTCTTGCATTACTATCTTAGTCTATTCTGTGAATTAGAACAGGACTGTAAGTAGTTTAATTAACTGGCATATCCCTTCTCTGTTTCTTTTGGCAATCCATAACCTTTTTTGTCCACCAGCGGACAAGGTTAGGGTAAGGGTATTGCCTTTTAGGCTGTGCTGCCTGGAAGGTGCCGTTGGGGGCAAAAAACACCATTGAGCCCCCCCAACATGCAGGAAACCCATAAACATTTTGGTTACTGATTGTCATGACTTGTGTTTTCCTGTGAATTAATTCCTGGTGACCTTTTGGGGCACAGAAAGACTTTCATGCCATGTCTTGATTTATGACTGGGTCCAAAAAATGAGCATCTGGTTTAAACAATGGTGTTTAGGCAAACATTCCAAAGTATGGTTTGCTGACTAGGCACAACTGGTAAAACATTTAAAAGTTGCAACTGGTTAAATACACACTCCCAAAATTTCTCTTACACCAGCAGCAACCAGAGGTCCCTACGAACAGGGAAAAGAAAGATTTGGATGTGAATTTGATTAAGGATTATTTCAAATTAATCCAGGACACACACCATTTGCATATATTTACATAAAATTTGGAAAACAACAGCCTTCCAATTGGCATGTCACGCAGAGTATCCAAATTGACTTCATTTATTAAACTGGGAGCGCCCAACCAAACCATTTTGGATAAGGTGAAAAAGAACACTGATGATTGGATGCGTAACAATCTCATTGCCTTAAAGGAGCACTATACGCACCTTTATGAAAACACCTTTAAAGGTCTAAAAACATTCCATCTTGAAAGCTTTGAAAAACCTACCAAATGGGCTTACAGCCTTTTCCATAAAAAGCTCCGTTCCCAGGTCATAGATCATGTGAGAGATGAACTGTTAGTGACCAAGGGGTCACCAGATGTGGGTCGGGCTTTCCTGGAGAGGCAAAGGTTAAAGACTGTAGCACCTATTGTCAGCAATGATGATGTAGAACGGCCTGCACTGGCCGGACCATCGTCGGCACCACCCCTCCCACCGCGTCCTTTGAGGTCTCCTCGGCCTTAAAAGCAAAAAAAGACACAACAGGGAGGTACCTCTGAATGGTGTGAGCCACGACCCGTTGCCAGGCGGCCTACCATCCAACAAAATGATTCGGGGGTCACAGCGCAACAGCCACCTAATGAGAGGTGGGCCAGTGAGAAAAAGGTTAACAAAGTAATGCTTAGAGAGGTTGACTCAATCGTTCAAGCACTCAGCTTCCTAGGTGAAACTAAGAACCAATTGACAAATTTAACATTTCTGTTCCACTTGTAGGGTCCCAACCACTAGCGAGCCCAAACCAGAGAATGTGCACTTCTTTACTCACAGCTGCGAGAGAAGACGCTCCGTCGTCTATCAGCAATCTGGTTACAAGCGTGATGAGATGCAATTTTGAAACAACACAAGGGTCAGAGTAAGGCTACACATAATTTAAACAATGATAATGCTGAGTGGATGGAGACTGTGTTTTCTGTACCTTTTGAAGACGAATCTATTGTAACATCTAACATTGCACCTCTGTCTCAGTTACAGAAAAACCTGGACGTGGCGGTTCCGGGGCACGGAAACCTGCCATTAACTCATTGACTGCCAGCCGTTTTCAGAATAGAGAGTTCCATACTGCCAGAGGTTTTGGGGAATTTTGACTGTTTTTTAAAGAGCCACAGAATATTATGTGTTACGACTACATAAACAATGAAACTACCACAAGAAAGAGCAGACTCTCTTCTTTCACCAGAAAAAAAAAAGTTCGTTTCTACCCCTTTCCATTGCTTAGAAATCAGCAGGCGAACATAAGCTACTTTCTCCAAACTTCCCGTTGTTCACCAAAAAAGGGAGAAAATTAGCGTTTTGTTTGACAACGTTAGTGTCTTGGATGCGCGTATTTTTCGGTCTGTTAGCACGTCAAACATCGGGAAAATGTCTTCCTTTGATAAGACCACAAAAACAACAGTAACAGGGGGCTTTTGGTAATAAAATAGACATTGTTGTAACAAGGTAAATATATGCTATTACAGGCTGTGACAGCGATAACTCTGTGATCAACACCCGGCTCGCAAATTCTTACCTGACCCGGAACTGTGAGCTCGTTGGGCACTGAAACAAGTCACAACTGCTATTTCCGTTTGCCCAAGGTTGATCTCCTTCATCTCCCACGATCGGAACACTACTCGAACTACTATGGCAGTGACACATACTCTGATCGAGTGTGAACTGCCTAAATTTCTCCGATTTACGTCTGCACTTTGCTAACAGCATATTTAGCCATGTCATTAGCTTTCTCTACTTCTCCCTTGGCCATACCTATGAATCTATGCTCATCTCACATCCAAAGTGACACACTGCCACCCTCAGGATCAATTTGGAACAACAATTTTCGACGGAGAATTCTGATATTTACAGACAAGGTTCCCTAGGTCTTTCTGCAGCCCGCCCCATTAAAAAACGCAGTTGACGTCTAAAGACGTCATTGGCAGTGAACGGTAGTATTTCAGTTGACGTCTAAAGACGTCATTGGCAGTCAATGAGTTAAGGATGTGGTTGAATCAAAAGTGGGAGAGGGGATGAGGGAAACAGAGTTATTGCTAGCTTCCAAGAAGCTGATCTCAGATGAGAATAACTAATCTGACTCTCTCGTCCTTCTACTCCAGCTGCGGTGCCCGCTCCCGTAGCCGCCTCCCTCCGGCCCGCCCACAGTCCAGCCATTAATTTGCCTAGTAGGCCCTCGGGCCCAGAGAGTTCGACCAATGGTGAGAGAGTCCACGGCTCTAGCCACTCAGTATTGTCTAGGTCCATTATGCCGGGTAGGCTCAGTTTGGGGAACAGACCAAATTCATTAAAGAAACTTAACAAAAGTAATAATCTGCCGAGGGGTAGAGACCCCCTATTAGAACCCACTAGACATCCCAAGACGAATCGCAAAATTGCTGATTGGCATATCTCAGTCAGAAAATCCAATGTAATACTAGGTGATTCAAATCTATCTACCATTCCCATGTTCAAAAGTGAGTCGGTACAAATTGAGAGCTTTCTGGGGGCTAACATCAACCATTTGATGGAGCTACTGAAAAAAATGACCCTGGTTAAAACTGTATCAAACGTGATCTTACCCATAGGCCTACTTAATTGTCACAATGTGAACCAATATGGAACATTGAAGAGCATTGTCCCTAAATTGAAAAAAGCTGCAGAGGATAGTTTCCCTACAGCCACAATTCATTGGGCTCTAATTAACCAACATGTAACCTTTAACCGCCTTCAATCACAAGCCATTAACAATCTTAATGAACTTATTGCCAATAAATGTAACTACCTGACAGAAATTAACCAACAGTTGTTTGATACACAGGATGGAATCCATTGGACTCCTGCTACAGCTAGTGCAATTCTAGAACACTGGCTGGATCAGTTAAACTTACAGAACGGGAACTGATCACAGAGCCAGTCCCACCCCAATCAAATGTAACCAACTTATGTACTACCTTTAAATTGTCAGTGGCACAGAGGGCCATTTTAGAGAGAAGGCTTACGTTTATCCCCACACCTTTGAGAGTGGATAAAATGGAGTTGAGAAAGGACCTACATATGTATCACAGGCGCCTAAAAATTTGGGATCACTTTGTTTTTGAAAATAGTCATATCATACCATTCACAGAACCCTCCAAAATCCCTCCAGTAAATCCTCATTTAATCTACAGGTGGACTTTGGTGTGGCAGACGGGGAGATGGGGGGACGGGCACCTGAATTGTATGCAAATGCAATAAAAGGGGACAACATGATGAAAGATTTGTCTAAATCTCCTAAAAAGCTGATTGCTGATGAGCAAGACATATCTGAGCCCCTACCGGAAACATCAAAGGTGTCTGGGCCTTTAGGTGTTAACCCTAACCCTAACCCTAACCCTAACCCTTATCTCCCCGCCCATCACAAGGACGTAATCCAACCTAAACTTTCAAATAGTTTATAACTAACACACAAATTTGATTTGACTTCAAAGAAGGAATTCCGCAACTCGATTGCATCGATGCCACCTATTCTGAACAAAACTAACAGATTGAGTTCAAACAAAAATCCTGAGAATAGTGTGAATAGAAGTAAAACCAAAACAAACCCTTCTTGGAGAGGTAGGGATCTGGTAATGGTACCCACACGCAATATTAACACCAACAGAAATATTGCAGACTGGAGCATTGATGCTCAGAAGCATCATGAACCATCTCATTGATTTGATGAAAAAAATGAAACCCAACAGAAAGGTGGATGTAGTAATCCTGTCTGTAGTTCTCATTAATTGTTACAGTGGTAATTTACAACCAACCCTCAAATCTTGCGTGGGAAAATTGAAAAAAGCTGCTGAAGAGGCATTCCCTAATGCCTCTATCCATTGGGCTTTGCTCAATATGCACAATGTTTTTTTCTAACTTTCAAAAGGATGCTATAGGCTCTGTGCACGCATCACTTCCTTGTTTGATGTTACGATCATGAATCATTTACGGTTGATTCAGAAGAGTGCTGGAGCAGCAGGTGGTATTATGGAAGACCCAGAGAAATTTACCCGGTGTCTACTTGAGTTGCCAAAAATAACAATAAACGTTGTCCCTAGAGTCCTCCGGGCGTCTAGCAAAACGCCCCAATCCAAACTTGAAAAGGGTTTCAAGTTTGATGAATTATCCTACATAAGGCAAAAGCAGAAAATAATCCATCTCAGCTATTCTTCAAACTGAATGTTCTTCTTACAACCGAATTACATAGGAATACATGACAAAGAAGACCGAAGACAGTTGAGCAACTAGAAGCCTGTATTAGACAAGAATGGGACAACCTTCTCTCCACAACTTCTCTCCACGAGTCCCCAGATGTTTGCAGACTGTTTTAAAAGGAAGAGTAGATGCCACACAGTGGCGTGCTTTGTCCCAACTATTTTGGGATGTGTACCAGATGCCATGAAATTGAAAATCAACTTATTTCCCCCTTAAAATGATACATTTCCTCATTTCCTGTACATTATAACAATTTAACTTACAACTGAGTTACAAAAGGATCCAAACATGTCCAACATGGGGTACATTCAATACATGATTCCTCCAATCCTCCATTCTTTTTTTGTTATTTTTTGTGTATTAGGGCCCATAATAATACAAGAAATCGTGAACAGACCTCGTGATTTGAAGTTGTGTAGTCTTCATGTCGGCTACTGCTTCGGACCTTTGGAGAAATTGAAGTTTCAAATCCACTGATCACGTCAAGTATAACCAGCGTCACGATTTCAGTTCATTTTCGACAGAGCATGTCAAATCGTCCCACAAAGCATTTCGGGAAGGTAACGCGTTCCTCCGTCATCTCAAAGGGGTCAGCTCTATGTTCCCACAGCCCTATGTTCCCCATTTTTTAGGAATTTTATTTTTTACAGAGTGCTTGGAAATAAGGCCCTATGTTCCCACAACCCTAAGTGTCCACATTTCTTTGGAAATTTGGGAAATTGAGCCCTATGTTCCTACAACCCCATGCTCTCACATTACAAAGATTAAAAAAAATTAGACCCTATTTTCTCACAGCAATATGTTCCGATAAGGGCATGTCACACCAACACAGGTAATATTTATCCAGTAGCCCTTCCGTTCACATTAGAATGGAAGATTCTGAAACTGAAAACGATTCCAAAAATGATTGCTTTAGTCCAGTGTTTCTCAAACTCTGGGGCGGGCCCCACTAGTGGGGTGCAGACACATGACAGGTGGGGGGCGAGACATCTCGACATCTCGAGACATCGCCCCCAAAATCAGCTCCTTGTGTCCCCTCTGAGATGCTAAGCTAGAAGTTACACAGAGCACCATCCACAAGGAGCTTGAGACATTTTTGAGGGCAATGATTTAAGATAGTAATGAATTAAGATAGTAATGATGTTCAGATGGTCCGATGTGAATTCTGAACCTCCAAACGTGATACTGAGGACAATTTAGTTGATGCTTGTTAGCTTCATTAGCTTGCTAACTAGCCAACTTCATTCATCACCACAGTAAATGTAGCTAACTTTAGCTTGCTAAACAGAGCTAATCTGACTTGTGATTGAAAGTTGCTTCACTTATGACAGGAGCAGAGACAGCTCATGACATTTCTATCAGTGTTACTGGAATAATAAAGTCATGGAAAATTTATTTTACCCAAGCAGGCAAACGGATCATAATTGGACAAAACATATAATATGAACTTTGTTCAATTTTACTAAGCGATCTATTATTGGCAGCAACTTTCTCTACATTGTCCATTCACCATCATGTTAATTTGGCCTGTTATCCCCCACGCTGACTCCCCCTACGCATTTTGAGGGCGTTAACCGGACTTGCCGTCTGTATCTATTGGCAGCCACGTAAGCAGCTGAGGTAATGAGAATAGATGATTGCAAAAAGAAGAGAGAGGGAGCTTGGCAGGCACTTTGCAGCTGAGAACAATGAAAACGATCAATTGACTAATTAGGGGTGGTCTGTCTTAGGCTACAGGGGAAATACTCAATGTGTTGGCTGCAGTGGTGTCTAGCTACCTGGTGCACCCCCCATGAGAAACAACCCATTTTGAACATCAGAGCTAAAAAGTTAGCTTTGAAAAAGCGTAACATGGGACCCAGGTTCTGTCTGACTTTCAGACCCCCGTTTACACAAACACAGATAACCATAAAGACGCACATGTTTCTCTGCGGTTGCACCTCTCTGTTACACTTATCCGAAGGTGAAGACGGAGAATCTCACGAACTCCGGGCAAGGTGGAGATGTCGGAGAACCCCGTCTTCAGACATATATGTAACTACCCATAACCGGAGCTCTAGCACCAAAGACAGTTGGAGCAAACGAGAAGCACCTACGTTCGCGCATAGTAGTTCTATTTTCACAAGGGGCACCACCTGGTTTTGAATGATGTCAGGACTTTTACCAATAAATCGTCTTTTTGGAGTTATCAGGTTTTTTGGCATGTATCTCTCATATTCTGTAAGTGTTTAACATGATTTCAAGACTAATGTTGTAAACTGTTACTGTCGGTATTTCTATCAGATGAAGCTGCCAGGCAGTAAATAGCCCACTAAAATTTCAAGTTGTTAGCGAGCTAACACTAGCAATCTAGCTAACGTAATGTTTTACATTTATATTTGAGATTTAATTTATTGACAGGCTGCGGGTAACATTACTGAGTTCATTTTAAGTGGACAGAGCAAACATAAACATAGTTTACAGCAATGTGTTAGGTTTGAGCAAAGTCCAAAACGACTAGCTTATTGTTAGCATATAGCTATGTCGTCATGGTAACTGCCAAACAAACCTCTCTAAAGCTAAAAAGCATACTTAGTTCACAACATGTTTTGCAGAGGAGCGATTGAATTGTCATTTGTTGGTTTCATTAATGATCACAGACAATATTATGGCACACATACATTAATATCATTCTATAATTTCTTAAGGGAAAATGTTAATGATGTGACACTGCTGCTAATGCAGACCGAAACACTTCACGTTTGTGGCCATCTGCCACGATGTTGCTCCCTTGAAAGATCTTTGATAAAACTGTGACGTGGTGGTTAATTGTCACCGCCTTTCTTCGCCGTTTTTGATGTTTGTGTAACTGCGATTGTTTTCTTACTCGGGGGAGGGGAAGATAACCGGTTTCTTGAAGACCTGGGGAAGTGTAAACTAAGCATCAAAGAGTGCAACGCAAAATTAGGCTCACAAAACCGTTACCCTCTCCATCACAATAATGCATAATAGACCAAATACTATCATGAAAACCGTTTATTCAGACCCACAAACAAAAAGAGATGGTCTGAATCCAGGTAGACACATAAAATAATAATGTAGGCTTTGAAAAAACCACCAGTCCTAACCCAGTCATGTCCACTCTAAGGGGTGATGATGATAGATATTGGATGGGATATGCAGGGATATCCACCATCACCCATGATGGGGTTAGGGTTAGTGCTGTGCTGGGGTAGGATATAGAGCCAGCATGTAAATGTGGGTGTTTATCAATACTGTGGAGTCGCGTACAGAGCCAGGATAACCAACGAAGATGTTGAGGAATTTCCTCCTGCATCGCATACAGCCTGCATCTGGATGGATGGAAAAAGTTTCCGATTGAGGGTTTGAGTCAGTTCACAACTTTGAAATATAGCCAAATACAACTATTCTTCAGTATTTTGGAAATTATAGGTCTAGTATTATGTAAAATAGTTCAATAAAGACGTCATTAAATTATTTTTTAACGAATGTATTTATTTAAAGAACTTTAAATGCAAAAATACCAATCCTTAGTTGCAGTGTCAACTATCGATTTATTATGATTTATTGCGCTGCTTCAAGGCAGCTCATCCACACATAGGCCTACTTGTTTTTTCTTGTTATTTTTTTTTAAAGGTTGCACAAAGTAGCATTGGCCAACTCATATTGCGCATTGCTTGCACAGAGAAAAGACGCACACATAGAAATGCATATAAGGCTTTTTTAATGATTCCACAAAAAAGATCCAGAGATCGGTTAGAGGACCGCTCAAGGAGTGCTTGCTGACGTTCAAACCGCTCGTCCTCCTTCCAAGTCTCAGCTTGAAGGAACGACAGGACATCCACTCCTCTCCTCTTAGGTGGAGGTTGGGAGGACGTTCCCGGCCCCTGTTCATCTTCATCCTTGTTCACCTCCTCCACCACACTCTTCTCCTCTTGGGTGGAGGTTGGGAGGACGTTCCCGGGCCCCTGTTCGTCCTCATCCTTGTTCACCTCCCCCAGCACACTCTTCTCCTCTTGGGTGAAGGTTGGGAGGACGTTCCCGGCCCTGTTCGTCCTCATCCTTGTTCACCTCCCCCAGCACACTCTTCTCCTCTTGGGTGGAGGTTGGGAGGACGTTCCCGGCCCCTGTTCATCTTCATCCTTCTTCACCTCCCCCACCACACTCTTCTCCTCTTGGGTGGAGGTTGGGAGGACGTTCCCGGCCCCTGTTCCTCATCCTCTTCACCTCCCCACCACACTCTTCTCCTCTGGGTGGAGGTGGGAGGACATTCCCGGCCCCTGTTCATCTTCATCCTTGTTCACCTCAGCACACTCTTCTCAGGTTGCGAGACGGTTGTGTCCGCTGCAGCCACTTGGCCATGGTTCTCGCCATCACACGAGTCCAATAGGATGGGGGGGTCTATTGCTGGTCTCCCCCCCAGGGCCTCGTGCACGGCAGAGAACCATGGCCATGTGACTGCAGTGGCTTCTCCATCATCCGTCCCTGTGCCAGTGGGTGCCAGGGCCTCGTGCACGGCAGAGAACCATGGCCATGTGACTGCAGTGGCTTCTCCATCATCCGTCCCTGTGCCAGTGGGTGCCAGGGCCTCGTGCACGGCAGAGAACCATGGCCATGTGACTGCAGTGGCTTCTCCATCATCCGTCCCTGTGCCAGTGGATGGGTTTCAGACCTCCTGTTGGGACTTTGGGAATCGATCAGATGCTTTAAACAAACTGGGAATTGCAGTAGTACACAAGTTATGAAACGTTTCTATCGGCCAAATAGTCACCACGCATACAGAAGCAAGCGCCATTAACGAAACAACTAGAAGCCTAGCGGATCTGAATCAATTCCTCAGTTTGTTCACTTGACTCTGCCAGCACAAGAAAATGCAGGCCACTAAATAAAGTAAATTCAGAACACAAATATTTTCCGATGTTAATTCTAATGCCACATATTACACATTTTAATTTGCTTTCACTATTTTAAAAGGTGTTAAATGATGTTTAGGTAGCGATATCTGTTCACATGTTAAGAATACAACAAGTGGAGTAAACTTACACTTCGTAACAGATTGCTCAGCCATAGTTTCTGATGTGAATAGATGAGGCGTGGTTTTTAAGGTATCCAAAATTACACGTCAGACCTTTAGTCACCGTGAACACCTACCTATGTTCTCTCTTGACTGTTAAAGTTTCCAGGATTTGTAGTCTTAGGTCATATGGCCAAATCATTTATGACATCCCCAGAACACGTACTATATTTGGTGAAAGTGCTTAGTCATCTTAAACTAGACTGCCTACCAACAATGGCACAGTTAAAACTAAGATAAAGGATTTCTTGAGTACACAATGCACATGTATAGTATCTGAGCTGCACCGCTGGTAAGAATTCTTGGATTGATGTTAAAATGCATACTGTTTTGTTCTGCCTAGTGTGTATACTGAGTATACTGTCTTGTTCTGTGTGGTTGTTTGTTCTGCTCTAGTGTGTATACTGAGTATACTGTCTTGCTCTGTGGTGTTGTTTGTTCTGTTCTATTGTGTGTACTGAGTATACTGTCTTGTTTCTAGTCTTATTTTAATATGAAACCATTATAGCTGCTGTTTTGGCCAGGACTCCCTTGAAAAAGAGATTTTGAATCTCAATGGGATTATTTCCTGGTAAAATAAAGGTTAAATAAATAATAAAATAAAAAAACACCTACATTGGGGAAAAAAGACTTCCGCAAAGGATACACCTGTGTTGCGATTCACATCGGATATGCTGTGTTTTGATCAGCTTAACCACATGGATAAGATTTCACTGTCACTTGTGTCATTTGTCACGTGACACAAACCAGATCTGATTTATATTGCCAAGGTGAGTAATAGGGATTCTGCAAAACACTATTTTAAACTTCTTTATCTTGGCAATAGCACGTTCAACATGAACTCTATGCCTGGCTATTTTTCTGGTACTTTTGACATCTGCATGTGGCATCTGATCTGATTTTATACCTTTCTCCATGTGCCAAAGACATCATAGTACTGGGTGATGCCAGGTTCCCTCAGGAACTTCTAAATCTGAGGGTGTCGGTCGGTCACGATGCACTCCAGGTTCACCCCAGGGTTATGGTTAGGGTTAGGGTTCACCCCATGGTCCTTCAAGAGTGCAGGGCTTCCCTTTAGTCCCTCCTTCTCCATATGGTAACTGCCACCTACCTCCTTGCTCTGTGAAAAAACATCCATTGCTCTGTGAAAACAACATGTGCAAATCTTGCAAGCTTGTGGTGTTTAAAAGCTCAGTTTCCCACTAATCTGGACCACCTGGACATCTATAACAGTGTTGGTTTTCAGGTCAATCACTGTGTAGCTATCAAATTTTGCAGAGTGGCCTATGAAAATATCATACAACTTTACAAAGTAACCCTACTATGGAATATGTTTACACCAGTAATCATATGCATGAGACAAATAAAATTCCTTGTTTGATATTCTAATACCTGGAGAGTCTCATGTCGCCACCTATTATGGCATTTTCCTTACTAAGGCGCAGCAGCATGTCGTCCTGAGAAGTCTTCCATTTGTTGACAATAGCAGGTTCAATATATGTGCGTGCATGCTGACGAAAAGTGTCATACAGGAACACCTGTAGGTGCATAGCTCTGAAGGCCTGATGGTAGAAAGAGATGACAAAAAAGGTTTTTTAAAAACTAGCACTAACAAGGTAACATGTCATCATGTCATGCCTTACCCCGTGGTCACACGGGCGAAAAATTCACTGGTGTTGGGCGACTAGTTCCCATTCATTTTCAATGACGGTAGGCAACGGCCTGGGATTTTTTGTGAGAAAGGAGATGTGGAGACATGAATCATCCTGCAAAGTGAAGTTAGAGAAGATGGGAGGAAGATAAGAAAAAGGAAGAAAACGGTGTCCAGGCTACTTCATCTTGCTTGGTTCCATTGCCAAATAGTGATGTTGGTGGCATCAAGGAAGTTTAACACAAGATGCACTCAGGATGAAGTTCATCTTTACATCTGCAACTACCCTCTAATCTTGAAGTTTGGAGACAACCCTAATTATGCTTCAAACATTCCACCAAGACTTAAAATGGCACGCTATCTTATATTGCCTCGGTTTCATCATTTCACTTGAAATGATGACATGGAGATGAGAGGGTGTCTTCAACTATTTACATATTAGCCTACGTAACCCAAACAATTCATAGCATATTTTATTAATTCAAGTTTTATATGTGTGGACAGGTCCATGGCGCCGTTGTTCTAAAAGCGACGTTAACCTACTAGCTTCTCAATCGTATCGTATTTCGATTGCATTTTCAAATAAATGTTTTGTTTTGCACTCTAATTAAGCGGTTCTTTCTTCTAGCTAGCGCTCCCAAGTGTAGATCACATACAGTATGACGAGAGAAGAGAGCACGGTCTGGCACGGTGCCAACATTAGCTGCTAACTAGCTATGTCTGTCAGACAACCTTAATGTCAGTAACCTGCCTCCAGCGCAGATGAATTGAATACACGAGTGTCTGCGAAAGCTAGACTACAATGTCAGCATGTTATCGAAATAAACAGTATAGCCAACTTACCAACATTATCTTCCTAGCAAGATGTCACCATCGCTGAACACTAGTAGAGCGGCGTGCGCCCAGGTAGCCTTCATCCGGAATGAGAATGACATCATACCCAGTGTCCCTTGCGAAATTGTTCACGATTGGCCGGCAAATGTTGGAAATTAACGCCCATATGGGCATGCTCGGATTAAGGCGGACCCGTCACACCAACCACACCAATTGGTTGGTGTGTGAAGTTCAGGATAAGCCAGTAAAACTGATGAATCAGATAAACGCATCTCTTCTGTAACGCTGGTGTGTGAAGTTCAGGATAAGCCAGTAAAAGTGATGAATCAGATAAACGCATCTCTTCTGTGTCTGGGTCTAACGCTGGTGTGTGAAGTTCAGGATAAGCCAGTAAAACTGATGAAGCAGATAAACGCATCTCTTCTGTGTGGCACGTCTAACGCTGGTTAATTCCCACTCTAATAATTCCCAGCCCAACACTGGTTAATTTGCATTCTAATACATTTGTGTGGGAGGTCTAAATGAGTATGTTTAATTCCCAGCCCAACACTGGTTATTTCCCACTAATACATTTGTGTGGGAGGTCTAAATGAGTATGTTTAATTCCCAGCCCAACACTGGTTAATTCCCACTCTAATACATTTGTGTGGGAGGTCTAAATGAGTATGTTTAATTCCCAGCCTAAATGAGTATGTTTAATTCCCAGCCCAACACTGGTTATTTATTATTATTATGAGTATGTTTAATTCCCAGGTTATTTCGCATTCTAATTATTCCAAGCCCAACACCAGTTAATTTAAGTTTCCAGAGAGAGAGAGAGCAGGGACTGTTACACTGTGAGGTCTAAATGAGTATGTTTAATTCCCAGCCCAACACTGGTTAATTCCCACTCTAATACATTTGTGTGGGAGGTCTAAATGAGTGTTTAATTCCCAGCCCAACACTGGTTAATTCCCACTCTAATACATTTGTGTGTGAGGTCTAAATGCCTCTGTGTGTGTGTGTGTGTGTGTGTGTGTGTGTTTAATTCCCAGGTTATTTCGCATCCTAATTATTCCAAGCCCAACACTGTGGGTACGTTTCAATATGCTTCCTCGAGTTCCGTCCTCTGTTCTCCGTCCTTGTTATTCGAGGCTCAACGTCATCGAGGATGTCTCAATTGTCTAATTGCTACGAGAAGGGGAGAGGAATGAGGACGGCGGAGATATGAGAAAGGTCCGACAAACGAGGAGGCACAGGTGTTTCCTTTGTGGAAAGAAGCGGAAGCACGAACAGCGGGAATGTGCGTTCATTGTCTTGATTCGAGAGTCAAAAAGTTTAAATGCCCTCCCATTCTGTCACTTCAACATCCAATTGTAAAAACGAATTTGCGATTTGCGAACATAAAGATCAAATGACTGGAGCAAGGGAAAGGCATATTAGAAATTAATAAAAAAAAAACATCTTCAACTTCAGCAAGAAAGTTGATTGTTTAGTCAAAGTTTATGATGATCTGCATTGTCCGTGGTTATAAGACAAAAGTAAACTGAGGCAAAACAGGTCTTGGTTTAATTACATTGCATTATGATGAATAACAATGTTTGGTGGTTGTGACAGCGTGTATTTGATGAACATAGCCTTTATTTTGGTCAGTTGTTTCAGAGATGTCATCTGTAATGAACGTTTCATACTATTGATGCATGAATCAGGAGGACATCTCATTTTTTATATCTATCTGTCCTCGATTCCTCCATCCTCCTATCGTTCCTTCCTTGCTTCCTTCACGGGAGGAGGGGCTAGGACGGAGGAAAGGTTGGAAGTAAGGAAAGGAGGACGGAGGAATTATGTATTGAGATGAACCCTGTTTAATTCCCCTTCTAATAAACGCTAATATGATCCTCGTTGAGATCAGGATCCAGGACAGTTTGACTGATGGAATGGGTGTGCATCTCCTGCTGAAATGTGTGTGTGTGAGTGTGTGTGTGAGAGAGAGGGAGAGGGAGTCTCTCTCTCTGTGTGTGCATGTGTCTGTAGCCCCACAATCAGTTATTGGTGTGTGCGTGCGTGCCTCTGTGTGTGTGTGTGTGTGCGTGCGTGCCTGCCTGTGTGTGTGTGTGGAGAGAGAGAGAGAGAGAGGGAGTGTGTGTGTCTGTAGCCCCACGATCAGTTATTGGTGATTTTGACTTGCATCACTCAGCTCAGAGCTCCGCCTCTGAAGTACGATAGATTCTGACCTGCTACAGACTCAATACACTCTGCTCTTTCCTCTCCACACACACACACTCACTCTCCTCCTTCCTCCACAAACACACACACTCTCTCCTCTTTTCTCCACACACACACACACACTCCTCTTTTCTCCACACACAGACTCAACACACCTCCCTCCACACACACCCATTATTGACAGACCTGTATATCTCTCTCAAACACACACACATGCACTCTTGCTTTAGTAAAAACACACACACACACACACACACACACACACACACACACACACACACGAGAGAGAGAGAGAGAGAGAGAGAGAGAGAGAGAGTCCTGTAATTAGTGAGGTGAGTGTGTAGTCCTGTTCTCTGTGACTGCAATACTGCGAGAAGCTGAGCTGCTAGACTTGTGGATCTCGGTACTGTGGCTGAGCTGCTAGACTTGTGGATCTCTGGTACTGTGAGCTGAGCTGGGTTGAGCTGCTGGACGTGTGTGTGGATCTCAGGGGGACTTTGAGGAGTTATGGCTGCTGCAGGTGGAGCGTCTGGAGGGGCTCACACACACACACTCCGGGGCGGCTATCACACACACACTCTCCGGGGCGGCTATCACACACACACTCTCCGGGGCAGCTATCACACACACACACTCCGGGGCGGCTATCACACACTCCGGCTGCTGTTAGGAGCTCTTCTGCTGTCCGCCTTCGCTCCCCTCGGCTCCAAAGCTCATCTGATACGCTGCTCCAGCGCTGAAGATCCCATCCATCGTCCTCACACACCGGGGCGTCGGCATCCGCTCCTCACACACCGGGGACATCGGCATCCGCTCCTCACACACCACAGGCTCCTGCATCCGCTCCTGACACACCGGGGACATCGGCATCCGCTCCTCACACACCTGCATCCGCTCCTCACACACCTGCATCCGCTCCTCACACACCACAGGCTCCTGCATCCAATCCTCACACACCAGGGACACCTGTGGATCCTCCTGGGGCAGATACTTTGAGGGCATCAGGAGTGGCTGTGGGGGCAATAGGAGCACCTGGAGTGGCCGTGGGGGCAACAAGAGCATCAGGAGCGGCTGTGGGGGCATTAGGAGCAGTTGTAGAGGCTATAGGAGCATCAGGAGCGGCTATGGAGGCATCAGTAGCAGCTGTGGGGGCAACAAGAGCACTTGGAATGGCTGTGGGGGCATCAGGAGCACCAGGAGTGGCTGTGGGGGCATCAGGAGCACCAGGAGTGGCTGTGGGGGCATCAGGAGCACCAGGAGTGGCTGTGGGGGCATCTGAGAGTCCCATGAGGAAGAAGAGAGGAGCAGCGAGGAGAGGAGCTACAGGATCTCATGCACAGCAGCCTAGAGAAGAGAAGATAAGAGTCGGGTTTGGGGCAGGAGCTACACGTTCTCGTGACCGGCAGCCTGCAGAAGAGAGGAGAGGAGTAGGTTTTGGGGTACCCCAAGAGGAGAGGGGAGTCGGGTCTGGGGTTTCCCAAGAGGAGCCCAAGCTTCACAGCTCCAGTTTTTCTCTGGTTGGAGACTCAGCTCATAACCAAGCCATGGTGTACTGGACTGGCTACAACAGCAGCGTAAGCTCCACTTTACTGTTTAGTGTGTGTGTGTGTGTGTGTGTGTGTGTGTGTGTGTGTGGGCCATGGTGTACTGGACTGGCTACAACAGCAGCGTAAGCTCCACTTTACTGTTTAGTGTGTGTGTGTGTGTGTGTGGCCATGGTGTACTGGACTGGCTACAACAGCAGCGTAAGCTCCACTTTACTGTTTAGTGTGTGTGTGTGTGTGTGTGGCCATGGTGTACTGGACTGGCTATAACAGCAGCGTAAGCTCCACTTTACTGTTTAGTGTGTGTGTGTGTGTGTGTGTGTGTGTGTGGCCATGGTGTACTGGACTGGCTACAACAGCAGCATAAGCTCCAGTCTCTTCTCACTTTCCTGTTTAGTGTGTGTGTGTGTGTGTGTGTGTGTGTGTGTACCTCTCTTTCTCTCTTTTCACTATCCTGCTCAGTATGTGTGTGTGTGTGTGTGTGTGTGTGTGTGTGTGTGTTTCTCTCTCTCCTCACTACAATGTCAGGGTGTGTGTGTACTCTCTATCCTTTTCTGTGTGTATGTGTGTGTGTGTGTGTACCACTCTCTCTCTACTCACTAGCCTGTTGTGTGTGTGTGTGTGTGTGTGTGTGTGTGTGTGTGTGTGTGTGTGTGTACCTCAGATTCTCTCTCCCTAGTTCAAGTTCAAGGCTTTTATTGTCATTGGCTAGTTATCTGAGCAACGTAATTTAGCCAGCATGGCCACAGGGTGCAAAAAAATGAATAGAATGATAAAAACACTACTAATAAATAAAAACAGTATCTGTAATAAATAAAAACACTCCTAATAAATAAAAACAGTGTCTGTAATAAATAAAAACAGTATCTGTAATAAATAAGACCGATTGATAGTAATAGATAGAAAATGAAAAGAATGATAAAAACACTCCTAATAAATAAAACAGTATCTGTAATAAAAAATAAAAGAATTATAAAAACACTGATAATAAATATAAAAACAGTATCTGTAATAAATGAGACAGATTGATAGTAATAGATTGTAATACTGTGAATAAAAGGTAAGATGAGGTAGGCAGGTGAATATTGCTCAAATCAAATATTGCACATTATTTTTGCACATGCCTGGTATGGAACAAAATTAGCCAATGAGGACACTGTGGTGACACACTTAACATATGCACACACTCAATCACACACTCACACTTAACATACGCACACACTCAATCTCACACTTAACATACACACACACTCAATCATGCACTCACACTTAACATACGCACACACTCAATCACACACTTAACATACGCACACACTCAATCTCACACTTAACATACGCACACACTCAATCACACACTCACACTTAACATACGCACACACTCAATCTCACACTTAACATACGCACACAATCACACACTCACACTTAACATACGCACACACTCAATCACACACACACACTTAACATGCGCACACACTCAATCACACACTCACACTTAACATACGCACACACTCAACATACGCACACACTCACACTCACACTTAACATACACACACACTCAATCACACACTCACACTTAACATACGCACACACTCAATCTCACACTTAACATACGCACACACTCAATCACACGCACACACTTAACATACGCACACACTCAATCTCACACTTAACATACGCACACACTCAATCATGCACTCACACTTAACATACGCACACACTCAATCACACACTCACACTTAACATACGCACACACTCAATCTCACACTTAACATACGCACACACTCAATCTCACACCACACACTTAACATACGCACACACTCAATCTCACTTAACATACGCACACACTCAGTCTCACACTTAACATACGCACACACTCAATCACACACACTTAACATACGCACACACTCAATCTCACACTTAACATACGCACACACTCAATCATACACTCACACTTAACATACGCACACACTCAATCACACACTCACACTTAACATACGCACACACTCAATCTCACACTTAACATACGCACACACTCAATCTCACACACACACACTTAACATACGCACACACTCAATCTCACACTTAACATACGCACACACTCAATCTCACACTTAACATACGCACACACTCAATCACACACTCACACTTAACATACGCACACACTCAATCTCACACTTAACATACGCACACACTCAATCACACTTAACATACACACACACTCAATCACACACTTAACATAAGCACACACTCAATCACACGCACACACTTAACATACGCACACACTCAATCTCACACTTAACATACGCACACACTTAACATATGCACACACTCTATCTCACACTTAACATACGCACACACTCAATCTCACACTCACACTTAACATATGCACACACTCAATCACACACACACACTTAACATGCGCACACACTCAATCACACACACACACTGAACACTTTGAATGCCAGAAACGTTATATGCCGTTATAACTTGTCATGCGTTGAGTGCCAAAAACGTAATGTTACGTTTTTGCCTTTTTTTTAATTTACGAAAATAGAAACCCTCACACAGGTTAAATATGATTTTTGGAACTCTGTGATAAATAGAACTGAAATAAATTACGATCGGAAACTCATAAAAACTCACGATCTGCACATTTTGTCTGGACATTTTCACATCACAAGGCAGCATTTGATTACTATTGCAGCATTTGTGTCAAATAATGCACGTCATGTCATGTTGTCCTTTCGCGGGTTCGTCACTAGGTGGCAGTCTCACCACAGGCATGATTCGGCTTGTGTCACTCCTCGAAACTTGACAGAGAACACTCCATCATAATCAATTAATTAAGCGAAAGATATCGCTGCCAGTGCGTTTTCGCCAGACAACGCTGGATGAGTCCACATTTTTACTAAAACGAGACGACCACGACAATCAGAGTAGACCAGGATCACCACACAGTAAAGGCAGGCCACATGCTAGCTCAAGATCCTTAGAGAAAGTGACAGAACACCGTGCTGAGGAGGAGGGAGCTCAATCTCCACCACGGGCAGGGCCGAGTGGAGTGAGTGACAGGCCGTGACAGGCCGCGATGCGCATGCAAGAGGCCTTGTCAGAGTGCCGAATATGTCGGTGATATCTCCTTTTCTAGAAAAAAACAAGGATTTTGATGAAAACTACCCACTGTTTAGCTTGGGATTTCTCAGGAACGGAGGCATGTAGAAATAAACGGTTTTCACCCACTGAGAGCTCAGAGTCTTACCTTTCAAATGACCCATAGTATGTGTCCATAGCTATAACACAGAATACGCTGTGGCTCTATAAAAATAGGCAACAGTGGCCTGGATTGCTGGCACTCTGGGCCAAAGCTTGTTAAAAACACCTGGCAACCAAAGTGTTAACATACGCACACACTCAATCTCACACTTAACATACGCACACACTCAATCACACACTCACACTTAACATATGCACACACTCAATCACACACACACACTTAACATACGCACACACTCAATCACACACACACACTTAACATACGCACACACTCAATCACACACACACACTTAACATACGCACACTCTCAATCATACTCTCACACTTAACATACGCACACACTCAATCACACACTCACACTTAACATGCGCACACACTCAATCACACACTCAGACTTAACATACGCGCACACACACACTTAACATACGCACAGACTCAATCATATACTCACACTTAACATATGCACACACTCAATCATGCTCTCACACTTAACATATGCACACACTCAATCACACACTCAAACTTAACATATGCACACACACACACTTAACATACGCACAGACTCAATCATACACTCACACTTAAAGGAGAGTACCGGAGTGAATTCAAGCATAGTCCTGTTGAAAGAGCTTGCAAAATGCGCTAGTTATTGCGAGTGGAACAAAATAATTTGGTACAGCACAGACCGAACGTGAACGCAGAAGCGAACAGGCACTTTACACTGAATCAATGGGACCTGACTGTTGGAAACCGAAAGTAAGATCTGAGGTTACATTGACTCAATGTAAAGTGTTTCGCGTTAGGTCTGTGCTGTTCGAAAATCGTTCATTTCATGCGAAATATATTGCTGTTAGAAGGCTCGTGCAGCAGGACTATGTTTAAATTTACTCCGGTATATTGCTTTAACATACCCACACACTCAATCATACACTCACACTTAACATACGCACACACTCACTCGCACATAGCAGCTATTTAACATACGCACACACTCACACTTAACATGCGCACACACTCAATCACACACACACACTTAATATACGCACGCACTCGATCACAAATTCACACTTAACATACGTACACTCACTCACACATAGCAGCTATTTTACATACGCACACACTCAATCCCACTCACACTTAACATAAACATACGCACACACTCTCTCACACAAAGCAGCTATTTAACATACGCACACACTCAATCACACTTAACATAAGCACACAATCAATCACACACACTTAAATAAATCACTTACACACTCCGTAAAAGTATTGTCTT
>JAODXP020000122.1:0-2500 GCA_027497455.2 Sardinella longiceps
CTGGCAGGCCATCTTATATCATTGAAATGTATAGTCTGGCATCGAGGCATAGACCAAACCCAATCGCACCTCGGAGAGCGCACACTTCCGCCAAGGCCACATGGTCACAGACACAATATAAATTCCAGATCGTGTTCTGGATCACCGATCACCACCAAAATTGAATCAGTTGTTACTTCTGGAAATTTCATCCAAATCCGTGCAGTACTTTTCGAGTTATGTTGTACACAGACAGCCAGCCAGCCAGACACACAGACACACACACACACACACACACACAAGCTGGCGAAAACATAACCTCCTTGTTGAGGGTAATAAAATTCTCAGAAACAGCCGTTTAAAACCAAACTCTTTTAATACTACTGTAGATTCAGTTTGACTACTTGTACATGGCTACCATGAATATTTGTACAAAAATGCAGTAAAAATAGTATTGATTGATATATACAGATATGTTTCTTTAGTGTAGGCAGGCAGATTGTACATAGATGTAGATGAAAAGTACATCAATGGTCTTGCACGAATAGACACATTACAGATATTGTTTCTCAAAGTCAGTGACAATAAATCCCCACCAGACTCTCAAAAAAGAACACAGAGAATATCATGTTTTTTTTTTCTTCCCCAGAATAAACAAAAGAAAAAAAGGAGAAAACGGAGAGGATAAAAGGGTCTGGACATCTTTAGGATATGCGCACAGATACAGACAGCTCAAAATACAGGGTCCACAAATAAATCAAAGATTTTCGGAAGAAAGCAGCTGATGTGTGCACGTTTGAGACATGGATCTAGAAACTACTGGGAACTAGAAGGGTTGAAAAGGCTGAAACTGGACAGGGACGAAAGGAGTCGCCATGTTGTATTACGCAAGCAAGAAACTCGCTCCACATGCGACATCGACACATGCAGGAAGATGGTGGTTGTGTGTTGCATTTGTATGTGAGTGAGTGTGTGTGCGTTTGTGTGTGTTTGTTTGTGTAATCTACGGAGCAGGCCTCATTCTGGGTCCTGTACCGTCTCAAGTGTCTTACTCTGTGCATAAAGACCCTACTGGGCATAGGGAGGCTACACAGGAGAGAGAGCGAGAGAGAGAGCAAGAGAGAGAGAGAGAGAGAGAGAGAGAGAGAGAGAGAGAGAGAGAGAGAGAGAGAGAAAGACAGAGAGAGGACTGTACAGCAGTGGTCTCGGCCTAAACATACCCAGCTCCATTCCCGGGCTACGAGGAAGCCATCGCTTGCATTTTCATCACAGATGTTTTTGATTTGACTAACAATTCTTTTTTCCACTGAACAAACTAAACAAAACAAAACAAACAAACAAAAAACGAAACAAACAAGCAGCTTTTGGAACATTCCGACCTACAGTTATCAATTGGTAACACAATCCATTTACATTCAACACCTCTGCAATGTCCAGGGAACTAACTACATCGATATGTCTACAGTATATTTGACAAGAGTGGGTGAATGGTTAGCTGGTGCCAAGCAATATCTTACAACATGATCTTATAACTGAAGGTAATTACAGTTGAATATAAACAGCACATGGAATGAATTCTAATACTTTTTTTCAGTGAGTGAATAATGTCCTATGTGAGAATGGTACATGTAGCATTGCATATGCGAAGTGTCTTTCACCACTGAGGGGAGCTGTTCGAAGTAAAAAGACATTGCAGTGCTACACAGTGAATGACCCTTGAACCTTGAAGATAGAGCCTATTTTGTCAGAACAACCCCTTTGAAGAACGTTCACGAACAGCTTTGAATGTTCTGTAGTGAAATGAAGAACAACAACAAAAAAGAAATGCCAAAAATAGGGCTTTGCAGAGTGGATGCTATTGATTGGATCAAGATCAATAAGTATTCAGATAAAAGCAAACAGAAACATGAGGCAGGCACAACAAAAAGAAATGAGGAAAAAGTGGTTTAAGTTATTCTGCAAGCCCTCTTTCTTTAAAGACTATAATAGCACTTGTAAGATTTGTGTAGCTCACTAAAATGAAATATATGATGTTATATCTTTATGGACATACAGTGATTTCTTTTTTGTAGCTCTTTTTTTTCGTTTTTTAACTGACATTTGTTTCAAACTTTCTTGCATTCTAGTGAGTCACACAAGGATGGAAAGATGTACAACAGCTGAAACAAATGACAAACCATGCATTATTACAGACACATTTCCCACATCGAACAGAATTGACTGGCTTTTTCAAAATCTTATGGAATCTTATGGAATTATGCTTGCCTGTGCAGGTGAAAGAAAACGTCTAATATTTCCCTCACACATCTACTAATGTCACAGATTCTTTTAGGAACGGTGAAAATGCAGAGCAAGACAAAAAAAAATTGAGATGGAAAGGAGGTAAAAATGACATGTAGAAATCATATCAGTTCAATATGAAGTACCAAACTTTTTTGTGACCGTCAGAAATACTACATTTTGAACCAATTAAACATTCTCAATTCATTCAAAACAGCAAAATGACCAACATTTGATTTAA
>JAODXP020000123.1:0-5000 GCA_027497455.2 Sardinella longiceps
GATCATTATAACACCTTCCAATTGCATGCCAAGTTTTGTGATATTCCGCTCATGGGAGGCCATACAGCAAATTGATTTACAACATTTTATACCAACTGGCCAGCAGGTGGCCGGACATTTTTCTGCATTATCTAAAGAACCATAGGGCCTAGGGGGACCACATTTTTATATGCTTGTCTTCAGGGGCCATGTAAACCTATCCCATGATCACCCATTCCAAGTATAGCACCACCTGGTTAAAAATGAAATCAGGTATTGTAATCAGTGTTAACAGCTATCTCTGGCTGACATGGTCAAAACTACACAAAATAAGGCGTGTCAAAGTGCATGCCAAGTTTTGTCTTGACATGTTGGCAGGAGCTGGTCACTAGATAGTGACTCGATCCCACTCAATATGGCTTCAAAAAGTTTGAAAGGGAAAAAAAACCCTGGAGTGGGGGTGGAAGATGACTCATAGTCGGACCACATGGTAACGGAGCGCGGTAAGGTACTGAAGGAACCAGCTCATTCCAAGTCCAGAAAGCAAAGAGAGATTGAAAGGCTGGTGGAGAAAAGAAGGTGCCTGAGAAACAGTGGAAGAATGCAGCAGAAGTGGAGAGGAAAGAACATGAGGCACTGTAAGGTGACATTAAGCAGCGTCCCTCAACGCTGAGAAGAGCTGAATGCTTGAGAAAGCAACACAAGAAGGAGAGAACGAGGAGTGGCTTCTACAGAGATCCCTACAAGTTTGTGAAAGCCCTCTTCGTCAAGGAGAAATCTGGGACCCTCAAAGCTACCTTCAAAGACCTACTCCAATAACCAGAGGCACATGCCAGCCAGCATTCCAGGTGACATGCCACCAATCCAACCAGCTGAACACCAGATGGAAACAAGGCCCCCTACATAGAGCAAAGATAACATCAGAGCACAGTAAAGCGGGCAAGAGCATCATCAGCCCCTGGGCCCAATGGCGTTCCATATAGACTCTATAAGAATACGCCGGGAGTATTGAGGTACCTCTGGAAGCTGATGAGAATGGGAAAAATGAGTTATACCAAGGCATGGTGAAGGGCGGAAGGGATCCTGATTCCCAAAGAGAAGAATTCCTCAACCATCGATCAATTCCATCAGATCAGTCTCCTGAATGTGGAAGGAAAGATATTCTTCAGTGGTGTGGCTCAGAGGCTCTCAGCTTTCCTACAGAAGAACAACTTTGTTGACAGCTCAGTGCACAAAGCAGGGATAAGTGGATTCTCAGGCTGTCTGGAACACACAACTGTTATCTGGCACCAGATACAGACGACGAGGAAGGAGAAGAAAGACCTGCATGTGGTCTTCCTAGATCTCGCCAATGCCTTCGGATCTGTGCCGCATGAGATGTTGTGGACAGTGTTCAACTTCTTCCAAGTCCCAAGAAGGCATCACAAGGCTGGTCAAAGCCTACTTCCAGGACCTTCAGTTTTGTGTCGCAGCACAGGCTAGCACAACTGCCTGGCAGCACCTCGAGGTTGGCATTATGGTGGGCTGCACCATTTCCCCACTTGCATTTACCATGGCGATGGAGCTCATCATCCGGTCATCGCGATGGGTGGTTGGAGGTAAGCAGTTGAAGAATGCACTGCGTCTTCCTCCAATACGAACTTACATGGATGGCATGACAACAATAGCAACAACACCTGTATGCACCAAACGCCTACTGGATAAACTCCAGAAAAACATTCAAGGGGCACGGATGGTGATCAAACTCAGCAAATCCCGCCGCATCTCTATTGTCAAAGGCCAGCTTGCTAATGAAAGGTTCCACGTCAACAACGAGCCAATACCAACAGTTAAGCCTGTCAAAAGTCTTGGCCACTGGTACAGCGCAAAGCTCAAAGATGGACCTTAAAGAGGTGGACTATTCCTTTAAAGCAAGGACATCACTAATTTGGAATGATAGAGGGGCTTAATCCCTTGGGTCTATGGAGCGTGAATAAATCCATAGACCTGTGGTTTGATCGCCTGGGAGTACCCATTCTCCTTTACGTGCTCCATTTCATTTCACTCTGCAAAGCAGCATGTTGACCATGGTTGATTTTCTTGCCTGCTTTTAGGTAGCCTGGCCCGCCCTCCCAGTGACGTAACACCTTCAGGCAGTGTTGCTTCTCACTGGTCTAGCCAGCTACAATCTACACAGGGTTTCTGAGCTCCTGAAAGATCGGGAACTCCATCTACTTTGTCGAGAATCAATCAACTGTGCAGCTCCAATGGCCCTCGTTAGAGGCGTGTTCTAGGCAGTGACGTTACTCAGTCCTGTTACTCAAGCAGTTCCCCTCGCGTCACATACGTCAGAGGAAAGAGTGGTTTAAGCTCCAGCACAGCTTTTTCTGACATCGACCAGTAGCAAACTGAGGCATTTGAGGGAGGCCTCCAGTTTTGACCATGTCAGACAAGAATACCCGTTAACACTGATTACAATACCTTACTTTGGGTTTTCATTTTAAACTTGGTGGCACTATACGTAGAATGGGTGATCATGGCATAGGTTTACACGTCCCCTGAAGACAAGCATATAAAAAATGTGGTCCTCTTCGGCCCTACGGTTCTTACGATATTTGCAGAAAAATGTTCAGCCACCTGCTGGCCAGCTGGTGTAAAATGTCATAAATCAATTTACTGTATGGCCCCCCCATGGGCAGAATATCACAAAACATGGCATGCATTCGGAAGGTGTCATAATGATCTGACACCTCCAATTCTGTGTGTCTTTTTCACAGATATTGACAGTTTTATTTTAGCTAAAGATGACTATGATAATAGATTTAATATATTTTTTTTTCTAAAATGAGAAGAACATATCAGAAGTGGATTCCTTGTGTCAAACAAAGTAGAAAATGACATTATACACCAATTTAAGACTAAACGAAACCTATATGCAGCCTGTTCTTGTATGCATACCAGCCATTTTGGGTTGTATGCATACCAGCCACTAGGGGGTCATCCCAACTTGTATCCATTGATTTTTGAAATCCTTAGGCCTATACCTAACACCCTGCCAAAAATCAAAAACTTGTCCAGAAGTGCACGATCTTCGCAAATTCCCTCCTGACTAAGGTAACAAAAACAACTTCTGTAAGATATATCTTTAGTCTTAGAGAGTGAACATAACAGGAAACCACAGACAACCCTTAAAATTGTAATGACTTTGAAATTGTGAAAAATTATTGGACTGGACTTCATTTCCCAGAATACCTTGCTTATCCAAGTCTTCAAAATGATTGTCCAAACATTAAATACTTTTTGTCTGGTTTACACTCTCGTGAAATAAATATCTGAGGGTCAGAGCTGGTTTTCTAATAATTCAACATTTAGTTAATTTTAGTGTCTGTAACTCTATTTCGAAGATTGCAGTGTCCCATTCTCATTGCTTTGTAATAATTAATTGAAATTCCTGAAATTCCACTTCCTGCGATTCAAATTCAAATTCAATTCAACTTCCTGAGGGGTGGAGCCAATTCAAATTCAATTCAAATTCATTCATTGAATTGAATTAAATTCTGAAATTCTGAATTTTGTACAAGCCTGCTATCTACTGGACTTGGACAAATAAGCCAATAAATTGTATTATACAAGTTGAAATATTTCATCAGTTTATGCTGTTATAGCTGGCAATATCACCCCAGTGTATTCATCTGCCTGTTTGTGTGTGTGTGTGAGTGAGTGAATGTAACATCTGGTTCTGTGTGTTTATGAATATCAGTGTGGGCATTGGACATGATGTCGACATCCGTCAGCCTGCTCTGAGTGAGCTGTCAGTCACCTTAGCCAGCTGTGGGGAAACAAAACACTGGAGAAACATCCTCCTTACCTGCCAACAGCTGAGGAAGCTGGAGAACAGGTAAGAGCTCCCTGTCTAGAGTGTGAGGACATACATATACATATGCATACATACATGGGCAATTCCAGCGTTATAGACGTGACATTTTCATGCATTATTGATGAACAAAAGGCCACATAACCTCTGCAAGCTTAGCAGTATTTCACATTTTTTTTCATATTCTTATGCAAACTTTATGGCTTAATACAGGCAAACTCAAAAAAAAATCATATTATGATTTACATTAGAATATGAGCCTTTCAATTTGCGTTATAGACGTGACGAAAAACGGACAAGCTTTTATGGAGATTACAGTTTTTGCTATGAAGTCTGTGAAATTTCCTGAGAAATGTAAATACTATTCCATTCATACTAAAAAGGACACTTCAGTGAACACAGAAAACGACTTGATTTAAAAATAAATGTAAGATAAGTTGGTTTTCATTGGGGTTATTGTGGGAAAAATTGCGTTATGGACGTGACATCTGGAAAAACCTTCCAAAAACCTACAAAACAAGTGTGAATGGTGGATTTTGACCTGTAATGACTGAAATAGTAATACAATGATAGAAAATTTGTATGTCCATGTAGATGAGACTTGAAGTTTTAAGGTGAAGTTTACTTTTTCGTGGAATTGCCCACATACATATACTTATACATATACATGAACACCCTGCTCTGGAAGATATTCCATGTTGTCCTATTGTGGATGTGCTGTAAAGCACCGCGAGACAATGCACTGTATTTGAGCGCTCTACAAATAAAATTGAATTGAATTGAATTGAATTGGATGTTTCTTTATTTCTCCAGGCCAGATGTGGATTACGGTGTTTTGGATGTGCGTGTAGACCAGCTGTTGGAGTCACTCTGCTCTCTGCCTGGGCTGCAGAAGGTGCATCTGAAGGCCAACATCCAGACCATACAGTGGGCCTCTGAGATGTTCTCACTCATCCACAAATGTGCCACTCTACAGGAATTAGAGTGAGTGATAACAGTGATAACGTTCAAAAAAAGTTTGATGGGAAAAAAATCATTACATTTTCTTTTAAACGTGACCCTCCATCACAAAACGCAAAATCGCACAAATCACAACGGGCAATTATGAACAATTTCAAAATGTAAAAGGTGGGCGTTAAATGGTTGAATTTAACAGTGCCTCATGTGA
>JAODXP020000123.1:10000-97500 GCA_027497455.2 Sardinella longiceps
TTTCTTCCTTCTCGTGACTGCCGGTGATTGTTAGGACAGCTTGCTTTACGCTGTCCCGCACCGTTTGTTCTCCCTGTTGGAAGATATCTTTTTATTTTTGCCTGTGGATTTTTGTTTGTTTTGTGGGATTACTTTTTGCACTCTTTGCCATGGAATTTTTCGTTTGGATTTGGGTACGGAAGAGTTTGTCTGTGCCACGCATCGGAGCGCGCAGGGACTGAGTTTGGCGTGCGCCTGTGTGTCACGTTCAAAGACTGAGCAAAGAACTTTGTGGGTGTGGGAAAACTTGGGAATTATGTGTGTTTGTTGTGAAAATATAACGTCTAAAACGCTACATTAGTGTAATAAGAGTGTTGTGTCACCAAATTTAAAAAGTACAGAAGCATATCAATAATTTCTATCAGTCAGAACCTGCTTATTTAACAGTAACAATCTTAAAGTACATAGCAGATTGTATGTTTATTGATAGTGCTTCTAAATTGATATGTGTAGGGATTTCTTACAAGTCAGTGTGTTATGCATGTGTTTGTCTTTAATGTCTTTTTATGTACTTTTTCTGTATTTACATTTTCTAAGTATTTCTAACCCTGGAGTCTGAAATAAAGAATTGATGGATTAATGGCATTTCTTATTGACCTTGTAATCACAAGTGATATTTAATGTGGGAACTATATATTTTCCTGTAGAGGAAATGTGGTTTACGATTGGCCAGAGCCGTTTGTTTGGTGCTCACTGTCCATCATAAGCGTACGGTTGGTACCTCCCTCACTTCTGCACTGAAGACTGCATTTAAACATTTAAACTTTAGACCATGTTGGAATCTCTGAGAGAGAAAAAAATTGAACACCTTCAAGGAATTCAAATGAATCTGTGACAAAATGACACTAAATATTGAGGTGAGAAATGATTGATACAGTGTTACTTGCATTTCAAATGGCAATAAATTCTGAAAATGCAAAATCAAATACACCTTTTTTATTCGTCAAGGTGTAGGCCTAGAAAAAAAATTGCATTCCCACCAAAAAAGGATCGAAAATATTTTCGGCGATATGAGTGGACTGGGCGTTGAGGAGGAAAGGGAGGGCTGAGCAAGTGAACTGACCCTTCTTCCTACATTTAGTGTTAAACTCTTGGATATGGATATCGACTGGAAGCCTATAGGCTAACCCAGAGACGCAGCTGCTTTTCCTAAAATGTTAGTGGTTTATACCCGTGGTAAGAAACGAAATAATTCTTTATGCAATGTTTTAAAATGCACAGCGTAAAATGTGCGTGCGTGTTTACCCCAGGGAAATTAGCCTAAACAAAACAGGAAATGGTGTTTTCTCGGATTAATGACACTTGCCGCACGCCATAGGGGACAATGGTTTTTAGAAGCGGTATTGAAATATTGCCTTCTCTGCGTGCTTCTGCATTCCAAGCGCAACTGAACACAGCAGAGCAGAGGCATTTACCTTTATGTGCGCACTTTAACACTGTTGCGGTTTGTGAAATAGGCCTATATTGTAACAGAAAAAAGAGAGGGGTTTCTCTGATTAAGGGTTCTAAGACAAAACATGCTTGCTAGGGGCTACCAGAGATACTGAATTATGGTTTCATCAACCGTCTCTGGGGCTACTGTTGTGTGATATGGAATGTGTTCTGTGTGTGTGTTCTGAGTTGCCGATAGTCACCAGTCATGTCAGTTACGATAAGAGCTCAGAGGTATAAGTGAGTTGAATAAGCATAGCATAGCCTACGTGCTGGCCTACCGAGATGCGAAAATATTTAAACAAAGGAGATCTACTGAAATAATATTTGAACAACAATATTTGAGCAATTGCTGAACACTATTTGTCCTCTGCTAATTACAGACTTTGCTAAACTGCTAAACTAATAACTTTGCTAAATGTATTATATTAGGCTACTACATGCAGCTCTAGCTGCTACTGCAAATGGGGAGGTCTGACCCCAAACCCCCTTCCCTTGTTTCTCCCACCAGTTGTGTGAGACAACATCACCTAAATTGGATGAGTGCTCCATTTCTTCAGTTGGATGATAGAAAACTTCAACATGATTTCACAGAAATATGTGAAATGAACACAATTCTTAAAAATGCGACTTTTTTTGTGATGGAAACAGAAATCACACCCACTGAGGGCGCATTCACACTTGTACACCCTGAAAGTACACAGCTCCTTCCTAATAGGCTACATCACTGAGCAATGCTGAATATGCAGCTGTCTCTATTTGCGAGTTCAGAATTCTTATTTATGATTTTGTGTCAACAGAGTAACTTGCCACTGATTGTGTTGGGAGAGAACATCTTTTATTTTAGTGAGTGAGTTGTGTCCACCAATTGCCTACTCTTATTGATTCAGTGGGTGTGGTTTCTGTCTTCCCATCACAAAAATCTACAGTAGCTCCCACCACAGATTGCAGTTTTAAGAACTGTTTTCTAGCCTTGCAGGCCATCCTATATCATTGAAATATATAGTCTGGCATTGAGGCGTAGACTCGTGGACTGAACAAGGCTGTTATCTTTCAAACTACTTACTTCTGGACGCAAAAGGATATAGCCTATGGCCAATCGGAGGAAAGAACAAGATCTAAACGCCAAATCAAAAGGCCGTTGAGTTCGGCGAAGCCCGCCCTAAACGCATAAAGCGTTTTGATTAGATGTCGCCAAAGGCGTCATCCAATGAAAATTCCCTATGGCTAGCTTCTAGACGTAGGCCTACAGGCTGAGCAATTTTATTTGCTGCCCCTTGTACGTCAGAATTTCTAGGCTACCTATTTCCGTAAGATCAGGTTGAAAACTTCTCAAAGTTTGGAATTATAGGTCTATATTATAATATCATAGGGCTATATAATGTGTGATGATTTTGCCAAGTTCAGCCTTTAACAGTAGAAATTTCCCTGTACTGGCCTAAATATGGGTGATCTTGCATTATTTTTTACTTGCACAGGGCTATTTCTTTGTAGGAAAATAGTAGCCTAATTCTCAGTAGTGGCCCTGAAAACACACACAACTTTACAATAGCCAAAACAAGGAAGACTGGATTTTCGATAAGGAGTTGCTCTCAGGTTAGCTCAAGGTTAAGCCCAGCCCACATTGAGGCTGCAAATCCGCAGCTGGGGGTACTTGGCACAGTTTAGGGATTACGTTACACGAGGAGCCGTGTGCAGTGGCCTAGTGCCTGTAACTAATGGTCCAATGAAGGTAATTTAAAAACCAGGACATTTCCTTTCTAAAATAAATCCCGGACGCCCGGGACAGGACGTGAAACACAGACGTAGGAGGGAATCTGGCCAGTGGTCACTCTGAGTAGATTGTAGCCTAAATGCGTGACGTAGCCACATATAGACAAATAGATTGATAGCAATTATCCTTTTATAGAGTTTCGCTTTGTCGACACATCAACGTCTTGAGGCGGTTGAACCCCCGTGTTTCAGTGTAGGCTTCACAGCAGTTCCAGTGAGCCAGCAGGACCGGCGCAACATAACGCCTAGGCTACAGTTCATGATATGAGGATCACCACTTTAAAACAAAGAATACCATTTGCATATGTTGAAGACGGAAACTATCACCAAAAAACTCTGGCCTATCTCGACATGTAGGCTACAGAACAAAAGAAGAGCACTAAACACAAACGACGAAATTGATCTTTAAATTGATGTTCAGTTCACAGAAAATGGCAAATACGCACCGAGCAAACTATGTGTATTCTTTATTCTGGCAAGCTAGTAACGCTTATCGTACTGCCAGCTTAATGCAACAGCACTTTGGGCGTAGTCAGCAAACATTTGCTTATCAAAGATCTTGCTGCTTCTACTCAACACCCTTCCGTTTATGTAAACAACGCAGCTGCGTCTCAGTCAAACACAGTTTCGGATTGAGCATTCAGTTAGGTCATTCATGGTAATTATATATAATACTTATGGTAGCCTATGGTATAACGTGGGTTAACCTATTCTTTTTGGCATTTCTACTTGGCCGAAGAGTTCGGCCCAATGTCTATATTGCTTTTTTATTGCGCTGCCGTCTCTCTTTTTTTAGGAAGTGTTTGCAGTCACCTAGAAAAAGTGCAGCACGGAGTCGCTAATAAATGAATTGACACCCAGGATGGAATAAATCACTATTAATACTTAAATCACTAAATCTGCATTCTGCAAAATTATGCTGCAAAATAGCCTTTGCCGGCGGTTCTTTTAATAGGTTCTGTCCTACTATGACCACAAACATAGGTACGATTTAAATGTGCCACTTTTATTCTGTCATAGGGGTAAAAGACAGAGATTATGTTTAAACTGGTTCAGTTTGTCAACTGTGTTTCATACTATTGGAAGCCACAGAAAAAAAATAGCTTTGCAATTGATGCTCTTTCCAGGCGTTTAATAAATTGAATTGTTTTATGTTAAAATCGCTATTTAGGCCAAGTTTAAGGGCTTATAGCTTTTGAATAACACAACGTCCAATCACAAAATTTCTTCAGTATATACCTGTTCTCATGTTGTATAGGCTAGGTGTGTGAAGTTCTGAAATGGTAGGTACTAGGCCATCAAAATCACTTGACACCGAACTTGGTCATTTTTCAAATCTGAAAGCTAGTCGGTTGCATTTTTGTGATATTAGTTAGTTAGTTAGTTAGTTTATTGTCCCCAGAGGGAAATTCTTTTTCACAGTTTCCTTTCTGCATTTGATGTTACATACAGTAAGCATGGGTTTAAGACACACATACATAGGCATATACAAAAGCACATAAGAGGGAAACACAAAATTGAGTGGGGGGATGCACATAAGCACATAGGACAGCACAAGAAAAGACATATAAGACAACAAGCACATTTGTATCAGGGCATACAAAACATACACTGAAGCCAGACACATTTGTATGGGTTGGTATAGGCACATGGAAAAAGGAGCATATTACAGAGGTGGTTTGGTCTTGTTGAGGATGGAGATGGCTGAGGGGATGAGGCTTCTACTGTAGCGTGTGTAGCCGGTGGCGGTCCGCACCGCACACGGGTCTCGAACTCGCCACCCCGCAAGCTACAAACTCCCAGTGTGGGAGTGGAACGCTCTAACCAACTGAGCAAAAGCCCGAGCTTCTAACTCAGCGTGTTAGAAGCGCCCATGGAATTGGGTGATGAGGATTTACACACTACCACCGAGCTAGCCGCGCTAGCTGGCCTCCGTTACACGTGCTTTGTTGCATCTAATGCTGCTGAAACGTTTACCAGATGGCAGTTGGAATAGGTGATTGAGTGGGTGAGTGGTGTCTTGTGCTATTCGTGTTATGGCTTTGGTGTTGAGTTCTTGCAGGTTTGGGGTTTGTAAACTGATTATTTTTGTGGCGGTGCAGGTAACCTGGGTGAGTTTATTGTGGTTTTTAACTGTGAGCATGTTGAAGAAACAGGTGGAACAGTATAGCAGAATGGGTTGTACAATGCTTGTGTATAATAGTAGCAGTAGGTGAGTTGCAACATGAAGTCCTTTAAGTTTTCTTATGGCTGACAGTCTTGCCCTGTCTTACAGCAACCACAAAACATAAAAGTTAAATCTACCCCCTTTAATCTATCAAGACGGTGGTAAACAATGGCTATAAATACAGAGATTATGTTTGAACCTTCCAGAAGTATCATGTAATTGAAACCAAGAACTACCGTTTTGGCTCCAGTTGTCATTTATTTCAATTTTTAGATATGTCCCAAAATAACAGGAAACAGGGAGAAGTTTATTTAACAGGTTCAAGTTGTCAACTGTGTGTCATACTATTGGAAGATACAGAACAAAATAGGTTTGCAATTGATGCCATCTTTCCAGGAGTATATTAAATTCTGAATTTCTATGTATAAATCGCTATTTAGGCTATTTTTAAGGGCTTATTGCTTTTGAATAGCACCAAGTACAATCTCAGAGAAATTAAGTTTTGGAATTGTAGGTATAGGCAATCAAAATCACTTGACAGTATAAAATGCTAGCATTTAGCTTGATTTTACAAAGCTATCCATAATTGAAATGAAATATCTCGGAAATGCAATGAGATATCAGGCAGACATTTTTATAGGATGGTCACAGGATGTGGGGCATTCCTTGTACAGAAAAAATAGCAATATTGTTAGACCCTGGTGACAATGCTCCTCAAATTTACCCCAAATTTAGCAAAATATGCTACCTGTCTCATTAACTATGCATGATACAAAAATGTCCCAAGTAGAAATGGATTATACACGAAAAAGCACTGTAGAATCATGTGAAAAAAGTTTAGTAGTGACCTTAATCGCAAAGTTGCTTATTTTGCCTTGACTATCTGTGTCCCTCCACCAGCACCAACTCTCTCTCCTCTCTCTCTCTCTCTCTCTCTCTCTGTAAAGGTGTGTATGATAGTCTCCAATCGGGAAGCGTGCTGCTGTGTTCTGTCCAATCAAAATGATAGCCACTGTGTTCTGGCCAATCAGGATGCGTGCTGCTATGTCAGTCACTCTAATTCTCTGCATCACCTCCTCCACAGCCTCACCAGGTACAACCTGTTTGCTTGTTTAGACTGTGATCTGCTCAATCCTCATAGAAACAAGCTCACATGGGACAATCCTAAAATAGTCTATGGAAGAGTATCTCTGGTTTCTAATCTATAGCCGTTTGATGGTAAATTATCTGTGTTATTATTCATTCATATTCATTAAATTCATTCATATTCATTAAATTCATTCATATTCATTATTCAGAAATACAATTGATTGGAAGTTGGTTGTTTGACAGTCCTCTTTTTCAATGCTGCAATGATGCATAAATTAATCAAGGATTGGTCCTAATATGGATCCTTGTGGGACACCCTTAGTTAATAAAGGGTTTAGCATGGCCTAATCTCTGCTCTGATGTCCTACTCTGATGTTTTATTTCTGTTCTGCAGGCTTCAAGGTTGTGGGTCCAGATCACCCTGTAGTTGGTGTGGAGGGTGAAGATCTGGTCCTGCCCTGCTTCCTCAAACCCCCCACCAGTGCAGTGGACATAGAGGTAGTGTGGCTGATTGGGGAGGGCACAGTGTACCATTATAAGAGAGAGCAGAGCCGCTTAGAGAACCAGCTCCCAGACTACAGAAACAGGACAAGTCTGTTTAGAGAGGAACTGGCCAGTGGAAACCTCTCACTGAAGCTCACATCAGTCAGACCCTCAGACACAAACGCCTACAGGTGTTACATCGCAGCTCAGACTGGCACTGATGAGGCTGCAGTGCACCTCAGTGTTGAAGGTAACACTCTCTCAAGTTTGTACATACACTATGACTTTGCACCTTCCCACTCCATGTCTCTCTCTCTCTCTCCCTATATATAAATCTTTTTGCTGTTAATCATTTTAAAAGTAACAAGCAAGTGCAAGTGATGAGTATTTGGCTTAAAACATGCATTTCATCTGAATTTAATGATTTGCTGATAACTGATGAGAAATGAGTGAAAACCTGAAAACGTGGCTAAAATTAGTTGCTTAAATGACAAAATATTCATTCATTATGAGATGATTATGTTAGACTTAAGGCCAATTCAGACTGAAGATCTGCAACGAGACGAAACAGTGCTAGAGAGGAGTTGCGGTGGTGTCAATCAATTGTCACAGGTTGTTGCAAGCAGTTGCAAGCCGTCGCAAAAGATTTCACATGTCAAATCGCAGTTTCTGAGTTTTAGAATGTTGCAGGTTTTTAAAACGTTGCAGCCCATCTCTTCGCGGATCTTTGGTCTGTAGCTACCTTTAGACTTGCATAAGATCACGGAGGACATTTCAAGCAGGAGCATATCTGCTCCTTTGTAATTCTGTTGGCCGAAATCCTACATCCCTTTCATTCTGAAGGGGGATTCTAAATCAGCCAAATTGTCGAGACGGGACCAATTATAAAAACTTTTGGTGTTGATTGTTCTATTTCTTCCTAGACACTCCAGAAAAGTGGCTAAACGTGTTTACTGGAATTTTCCTTTAGCATAAGCATTAGGTGGCCCTAGCCTGGATAGTTACTTCCCATTTATCCATCCATTTATTTACAATCATATTTAATGTTCTAAGATCCATTTATTTACAGTTGTATTTGATCATCTGAAGCCCCTTTATGATTGCATGGTACCAGCACGGTTCAGTTCAGTTCGCTTATTTTGCTTTTTCACTGGTAAAATCTGGTACTGGAACCTTTTTTTTGTACAACCTTGGCCGAGGTACCAAGCATGCTGAACTGGTACTACATTATGACGTGTGGATATTGCTTATGATATTGTTACTTGAGTGGTCGTTGTTATTACTAGCGTCATAATGCTAACATTCTAAACAAGTCCTTCGCAGCTGGCTCAGCAGTAAACAAGCAGTATTAAGCTGGCCGCACACCGGTTCCGACAGCATTGCGGAGCACTTTCGAATCCGACAATTTTGCCTAGCACCTAGCACAGTAGCCGGTGAAATTAACATTGGATGTCAATGGGCGGCTCCGACAAAATAGACTTCAATCGTAATTCACAACCGACGGCGGAAGACTTCGGCGCTGGTGTGCGGGGTTGCATTGAAAACAATGGAATAGAATGTTGGAAGCAGAGTGCTCCGCACTGTGTCGGAAGCGGTGTGCGGAGCCCTTTAGCCCGGCAGGATTGATGACAAGTGGAATAGTCATCTCGGACAATCGAAAAGAGGCTTTAGATATTTACAGTCGTATTTGATCATCTTAGATCCACATGTTGGCAGTGGTATTTCATCCTGTCAGATCCAGATGCTTACAGTGGTATTTGATCCTCTCTGTCCAGGTGCGGGCTCAGTTCCTGTTGTCTCCACTGAGAGTCTGCTAGATGGGCAAGTGGTTCTGCAGTGTGAATCTGCAGGCTGGTCCACTGAGCCGCGGGTGGACTGGGTGGACAGCAGAGGGCGCTCACTCCCAGCTCAGCCCACCAGTGTCCAGGCAACAGCAGGGCGTCTCAAGGTCACTAAGAGGGTCACTGTGGAAGAGAGTGATGGCAGCAGCTTCCTCTGCACAGTCTCAAGCCAACGGCAGAATAAACTGCAGAAGGTTGAAGTACCACGTGAGTAGCTCACACTCTTTATGCTGTTACAGAAGTAACTACAGTATCTAAACTCTAATTTAATCATATCATTGCAATGTGAAAAACATATTGCATTATACTTCCTACAAACACCATGCACATGTCTTATCATATTGTAGATCAAAGCTAAAGTTCTCTTTCATCCAGAATTCAGTCTACACTAGAGCAATTCATAGTCATAATCAAAAGTTCATTCAGAGTATGGTGACTATTGGACCAACAAAATATCATTGATTCTTCAGCTATTGGGCATTTAGTAGGTTAAACAAAGTAGAGCAAATAAGCAAATATAATGATGACTAAATAAATAAATTAAATATCTTCAGTATAATACATTGATAACTGAGTGCCCAAACAATAGCTTATAAATGATTTTTTAATAATAATTAAGTAGCCTGATTTATACATTATTTCCCATCTAATGAGTCTAAACCTTAGAAAGGAGAGAAAAAGAAAAGAAAAAGAATGAAAATAATAAATTAGGGGTCATATGTCACTAAATAATTTTATCCAGTAGGCTATTCATTACCTTGTTAATGACAAAGGTCAGTCCTTCATATTCACATCTACAATATCTTGTAAGAAAGATTCAACTTCTTCTGGGCGCTTAAAGAGCAGTGGTTTGCCATTTGACATAACTCTTAGCGTAGCCGGGTAGAGCAGAGAGTAATCCATATTGAGCCCACGGAGCTTTTTCTTAATGTTGACGAACTCTCGTCGTTTGGAGAGAACTCCTGCACTGAAGTCCGGGAAAACATGGACGTGGCTACCATTGAACACAAGTTATTTTTTTCTCACGGGTGAATCGGAGAACTTTATGCCGGTCCTGGAGACTCAGGAACTTCACCATAATCGGCTGGCCTAGGCCCGGTGTTTTCCTTTCTCGATGTGGGAGAGCGGTGGGCCCGCTCTATAGCTGTAGGCGCAGGGAAGTTCTCATGCCCAAACAGGAGCTGGATAAGGTGGCCCATAAACCCATGGATATCTTTGCCCTCTGCGTTTTCAGGGACATGAACGAAGCGCAGGTTGTAGGACCAACTACGGTTTTCAGTATCTTCCAATTTGTCCCGCAGGTATGAGTTTTCACTCTCCAAAGATTTGATGCGTTTGCCATAGTCAGATAGATTGTCCTTGTGTACTGACTCTTTGTTCAAGCTCAGAGACCTGGTCGCCTAAAGTAGCGACTAGGCTTTGTAGAGTGGTCAGGCTTGATTGAATAGTGTCCATTTTCTCATCAAAATGCGAGAGCATTTCAGATTTCATTTGTTGCATAGTGTCCAGAAGGAACTTAGAGGAAACTGGCGGTTCCATTGTGTGAGTTAGGCCTTGTCTATCCCGCAGACGCGGATTTTCTCTTGAAGGACTTTTTTTAACCTAGGGTTAACCCTAATGATCAGCTTATAAACAAAATATAACGTTATAGCGTGACAATATAGAATAATAGCCAAATTAATTAAAGGCTTAGATTAATCAAGCGCTCACGCAGCCGCCATGACACCGGAACACTTAATGTGAAATATAAATCTTTTATCTCCAAATCTGAGGCCTTGACTACTCTTCATGGTTGCCATTTCATTTTGCCCAGCCATACTTTTGGAAGAAGTTTGAGAGCCTACCATCCTGGGTTATGCTTTAGCTACAGTCCTGACATTCCATGTCTGGAGGACATTTGTAACAGATATTGACATTAGAAAATTTTGAAATCCTACACGTGAGATAGTTTCCAGATATTGCTTTTTAAAAACGGCCTTTCAGTTTATGATGCCAAAAATCATCTAATTAATTCCTCATGAGATATTTGTTATAAAATAATTGACAATATAAGCCTAATATTTTAGATTCTTACTTTTAGAAATCATATTTTTTCAGGAAATTTGAGATGGTCAGGCTGGAACATTTTCAGAATTTAGACGGTAAATGGTAACGTAACCCTTAGTTTATAATTTTTGCGTAAACACAAAACATTTACTTTTATTTCTTGAAATTCCTTTATTAGGATAACCCCTTCAGATGTGACATAACACTACATAACACAGCCCAGAAATAAAAACAGCGAATACAACAACAATACAACAACAAAAACAGAGAGCCTACAATCACAAGTAATAAATAAATGCTCATTCCAAATAGTGTAAGAATGAAATCAGAATTCAGAATTAGGTGGTTTACAAAAGAAGTAAACAAAGTAAATAAAAAAAGGTTTATCCATTGAGAGACACCAATGAATGGGAAAAGGGCAAGAGTTTAAAGCTATCATGTGCAAGTGTTATGGAAATAAGAAGCCAAGGCATGTTTAAACAATCTGAAGGAAGAAATGGAGCGAATATGTGAGGGTAACTTATTTCTGAAGGCAGACTTGGAAATAGATGGAACTGTAAAAAAGATAACTGCGCAGTATGTCGTAAGTGATGCGTGGATGAGGAAAGAGTCAGAAATTGTTTCAAATAAGAGGGATAGTCAAAATGTATATATTTGAATATCAGTTGCAACCAGTGGATTTGTCTTCTTATGTAAGGAGGAGGCAAATCAAGAGCTTCATACATAGTACAGTGATGAGTTAAGAATGGACAATTAAGAATGAATCGACAAAGTCTATTGTAAACTGTGGTGAGAGAGTTAAGAGGTTTTAGAAGCATTACAATAAACAGATTCAGCATAATCTGTTATAGGGAGTATAGGGAGTTTTTTTCAATATATAAACCCAAATATTTAGTATGGTCAACTTTTTGCAAGATGTTACCATCCAGACAGGTGATGTGGCATGGAGTTGATTTGAGCTTAGATTTATATTCTGTTGAGTACCAAAAATCATCATATGGGATTTAGTTTTTTTGAGTAGATTGTTAATAAGTGCAGGATCTGTATGTGAAGACAGTATCATCGGCATAAAGATGAACAGAGGACAGAAGGAAGATCATTAATAAAGATGGAGAAGAGGAGAGGACCAAGTGTTGACCCTTGGGGGACAACGTATTCTTGAATCAGCGTGTCCGATTTTTAATTACAACACATTGCTTCCTATTGTGAAGATATGAGTTGAACCAAAATAGTGCAGTATGTGAAAGACCAATGGCATTATCTAACAGAATGTAATGATTAACCAAATCAAAAGCCTTTGTTAAATCAATATAAATAGCACCAGTAAGTTTAGACGTATTAGACGCCATGAAAATATCATTGGTCCGTTTTAACAAAGTAGTGACTGTGGAATGATTTAGGCGGAAGCCGGACTGGTAGGGTGAGAGGATGTTGTTATCATTAAGAAAGCCTTACAGTTGATTATAGATTAGTTATTTACTTTAACAATAGAAGAAATGATAGAGATTGGTCTATAATTGTTTTAATCTAGTAAATCCCCTCCTTTATGTTAAGGAGTGACTCCATATACTGGGTAGTTCAAAGGTAGCTAGAGATATGTTAAAGATATCACTTAAGGGATACATAAGAACGTGTGCTGAAATTTTTAGAAAGTCTGGCTTCAATTCCATCCAACCCAGGCCCACTACCCATTTTAAGGGTATTGATAGTGTTCAGTACCTCATTAGGTGTAATGGGTCTAAAAGAAAATGTGCAACCAGCAGAAAAAAGTGCTACCAGTGTTGGGTTGAGAAGTACCTTTAGCTGAATTGGAAACTCTAGAGGAGACTGATGAGAAGTGCTTGTTGAAAGCTTGGGCCATAAGAAGTGGATCATGTATGATTTGGTCATTGACTTTAATTTGTATAAGGACTGATTTGCATTAGTTATTGTTTTGATCTTTGACCAGAATTGCTTGGAATTTTTAAATTCAGCTGTAAGAGACTCTTTATAATAGGTAGCTTTAACATTTCTTGTCAAAGTTTTACATACATTTCGAAGTTTTCTATATGCATCCCAATCTTCAGAAAACATGCTATATATTAAATAAATAATGCATACAATTATAATGCAACTAATGTCTTAAAAGAAATATATCTGTAAAATGTACATTAGCATTGTCACATGAGAATGTGAATTAAGTAAGGATGTGCAATGAAGTTATGTGTATTCTGTATCAGTGTCCTGTATTCAGTCAATGTCATGTGTCCAATCAGCTCTTTTGTGTTGCAGGACATCTGTTTGGTCACCACAGGCACCACTGGGCTGTCGTTGCACCCGTCCTGCTGCTGCTGTTAGTGTGTGTCTGGATATATATCCGCTACACAGGTACTGCTTTAGACTTTAAAGCAAAATGAGTATCAGAAATCATGTGTCTGAATCATTAGGGGAAGCTTTTTTTTTTTTTTTTTACTTTTCAATAAATTGATTTAGCATTTTTTATATTCAATAAGACATGTTATATACGTTCAATGTTTTTTTTTTACCCCCAACGGCACCTTCCAGGCAGCACAGCCTAAAAGGCACTACCTTTACCCCATTCCTAACCCTAACCCCCTCAACCCTCATCCTAACCCTAAACTGAGTGGAGTAGTGCCTTGAAGGCAGCGCTGCCTGGAAGGCACCGTTGAGGGCAAAAAATACCAAAGATCTGTTAATATCATCCCTAAAAATATTTTTTAGCTGAACTCTTTAATTTTGAATTTAAAAAATGGAGGTACAGTAGGTGATTAAGAAGGACTAATTGGGTTATCCTGGATGAACATAGCCTGGCTTTGGCCATCCCCTTGGTCTATGCTTTAGCTTTGTACAAGGGTCTGGCATTTCACCTTTGACAAACGATTGCAAGCTGGAGATGTGAACAGTAGAAGTTTGAAACTATTAAATATGATTCCACGCAATTGCTAAAGTTACGCATCAGTCGTGAAGTAGATAAGCTACTGTAACTCTACAATAACAGAAACCCGACTTTATCTCTCACATCTCCTGATCCTGCTTGACTTTCTTAGCGCGAGCTAGAATTTATCTCTGCAAACGATGCTAATGGCCATAATGCCAGACGGAGTCGTGGAGGGAAATCATTTTTGAGCGGAGCTACGTAGGAAGGCAAAGCCAGGCTAGGATGAACATAGGCTTGTCTTGAAGTGCATTTGTACAGTAAACTACTCCAAGCTTTCTCTGGTCCTTGGAAAATATTCGTAACCTCTGACCTGCTTGTTGTGTTTATGTCCACTTTGATCTGTTAGAAACCTTTCATTTATTCACAAAAAATAGAATGCTCATCTTTTTCAAACTGCAGAGCATTATCCCATTTTCAGAGTGTCAGGTTTAATTTAATCCACCCTTGGTTTCACAGAAGATATTGCATATAAGTTACCATAATACAAATACTAATCTGGATCCCATGCAGTTTGCATATAGAGCGAATAGGGGGTGGAGGATGCACAAATTACACTACTTAACCTTCTTTACAGTCATCTTGAAGGCCCTGGTACACAGGCCAGGCTTTTATTTCTTGATTTTTCCTCTGCTTTCAATACTATACAACCACACACTTTAGCTAACTGTTGACAGGTTTTAATCTTGAGAGAGATCTTGTGAGCTGGATCATGGATTTCCTAACAAATAGGGAACAAAGAGTTAAAGTCAATGGCTGTCTTTCAGAGAGGCGTGTCTCTTCCACTGGCTCCCCTCAGGGTTGTGTGCTTTCCCCCTGCTGTACATCCTCTACACCACCTCTACACCAATGACTGTTGGAGTCAGTACACAGTTAGGCACATCTTGAAATTTGCTGATGACACAGTTATTGTCAGTTTACTCCATAGAGATGAATGTCAGCATGGGCCAGTGGTTGATGAGTTTGTCAGTTGGTGTGACATACTTTCTGCATTTGAACACAACAAAGACTAAAGATATGGTCATTGACTTTAGGAAGAAACAACCCTGCTCTCTACCACTGACTAATATTAAGGGTTGTCCTATAGAGTTGGTAGACCAGTACAAATATTTGGGTACAATACTGGATAACAGGCTCAAATTTGATGGAAACACTGAGGCCATTTACAAGAAAGGTCAACAACGTCTGTATTTCTTACGGAAGCTAAATTCATTTGGTGTGGACAAGGTTATGTTGTCCTTATTTTCTAAATCTTTTATTGAATCTGTCCTCACATTTTCCTTTATTGCCTGGTTTGGGGGCATCAGTGTTAGGGACAAAAACAGTCTCAACCAAATTGTGAAGGTGACTGGGAAGCTGATTGGATGTCCTCCGGTATCCTTACAATCAATTTATGAGAGACAGGTCATCAAGAAAGCAGAGTCAATACTGGACTGTACTTATCACCTACTTCATTGCTCATTTGAAATTCTCTCCTCAGGCCGGAGACTTAGAGTGCCATTTTTTAAGTCCAACAGGATAAAACGCTCTTTTATTCCCAGTGCAATTCGCCTGCTAAATTTGTGCAATTCTGCAATTTTGCACAGACATTACTCTGATAACCTTGATTCAGAAGGTTAGACAGTTTTTTTACAATGTATGAGACAATCTTTTATATTTATTGGTCTGTTGTTGTGTCCCCTTGTGTGTTTGTGTGTTGTGAGTGGTTGTGTTATTTATGAGTATCTGTGTGTACCTGACTGCAAGACACGTTTCCCTTTGGGACAATAAAGTTAAACTGAACTAAACTGAAGTAATACTACCACCACCACTACTACTACTACTACTACTACTTCTACTACTACTACTACTAATAACAATAGTAATGAAAATAATAATAATTTATCCAAGATAAATTAGGTGTAGGGAGTTCCCATGCTCCTTTGCGCGCTTATTTCATTTCACTCTGCAAAGCAGCATGGTGACCATGGCCGTTTTTCTCGCTTACTTTCGGTATCCAATCACAGAACAAAAAGGGTGTAAAATTGCATTTTACACCACGTGGTGGCTCTGGTATTGGCTCTGAGCTATGTACAGACGCTATGATAGACATTTGTAGCGCTCAATAAACACCTCTGGACAATCGTTAACGATGCCTCTGCTACGAGAGATGCAATAGGTAGGTCTCCACAATAAATATCAGTCGTGATTTTTAGTTTGGCATTCGCCAGGCTAAGGTGTAGCCAGGATGAGTCCGCACTGCATAAGGGTCTCGAACCTGACAAACGTTCTAACCGCTGAGCAGAAAAGCCCAGACTACCAACTTAAGCCCCTTTCCCATTGAGCAATATAGTGTGTTAAACACACCTTCACCTTCAGCGCGCTCCCGCTGTTCAGTACCCATTGAGGAGCCGTATTGCCGCATCAACTCGCCTCGGCTTTTCGACCCACCTCGGGAGGTAGTCTTTTTGCCGGGTCATTAGCTATGCAAGCAACCAACCTGCTAAGTGAATAATTAAGCCCCCAGGATTTAAAAACAAGTCAGAGCTGGGTGTCAGACTTGATCAGCTGCTCACGGTTTAGTTTCAATTTTGGTTAGTCCACCTTCCGTCCCCCAGTTCTTAGATTGAAATGTGTCCAAAAAAAATAATTAAAAAAAATAGAGAAATAGTAAATGGTTAAGATGAGGTGTAGCATATCTCTCACTACACTGAATGACATAGCCAAAAACGCGAGCTTGGCTGCTAGCTAACAAGCACAGCCAGTTATTTACTTTCTAAAGGTCATCACTTGTAAAGTGTAAAGTGTGCTGTTACCTGATATGCCACTAGTGACGCTTGGAATGCATCTTGTAGCCTACATTCACGAATAGTTCGACTGGACCTACCTAACTGTTGCGTTTAAAGGCATTGGCATTTGGCATTTGCATTGGCAAACACAGAATTAAAATAAAGAAAATCGCTAGGCTACCATTTCAGACAGGTAGCTGCAAGACTGGCTACGTTATCCAAGCTAGAGCCAGGCACTCCCGTGGGAATCCCGCGGGACCCAACGCAAAAGTATGCGGCGCGGGACGGTTGGTGAGCTCCACTTGCGGTCGCGGGCGGGAGTAGAGAGAGACTTTCGCGGGTGCGGTAAAAGCAGATGGTTTGCGGCAGTCCCGCAAAATTAAATCAAAATAAAAAGTTGCCCTAAATCTCCCCTAATACTTAAACATTTAGCACCATATAGGCTATATCATTACACATGGATATGTTTATCATTACCACATTTATTTTTCATCAGGACTCATTGCCAATTACACAGAGCTCGTCATAAGAGTCAAGGGCAGGGATGAGAGAAAATAGGTAGGCTATCTAAAGACGGCAATCACCCAATCGTGTGAACAGACATGTTTTGAGTAACAATTAAAAACCATGGTCTCTGCTAGGTGGATGAACTTCTTTCCCATCCAATTTCTCGTGCTTTCATACAGCGCGCACCACGCAGACAGGTGCGTGCTGGCCGTGAGGATACCCTTTACAAATGCTCACGCCATGAGCACCGTCTCTTTGAAATACTTCCCATAGCCTACCGATTTTTATTATTAATTTCTGACGTGCTACTTCGATAATGAAACATCTTCTTCACCAAACCAAACTATTTGTAGCCTAGGTCATGAGCTGGGTGCTCATCCTATCATTTGAAATGAGCAGTTAATTCTGACGGGGCTCTGGTGATCCTAGCGAGGCTTTGCGACGGCAGAACTTTAAAGAAAAAGGTCGTCATGAGGATAAACTTTTCGGGGGACTTGTCGCGGTAATATCTGTAAATTTGCAAACAGGCATAATTGCTATGTCACTTGATTTTCTGTAATAAATGTATGAAGACTAGCCTACTTCAGCAAACCCATAGGTTACTGGCTGTAGCATCAGTTTCGCTTTTAAAATGTAACAGTGTAGCGTTAGAGGAAGAATGCCTGTTGCAGGCTATTTAATTTATTGCGTAAGAGGGCATTGGAGTGCAATCTATGGACCAGCGGCATATTTATTGCATTGTATTTACCCCAGCAACTAGTACAAATAAGCATCATCATCAAATACAACAATTCAGCAAGATAGATTTGGCCAAAAGTGGGTCCCAGTTAGCCGTGGGCCCGGAGCGACCGCTTCCTCTGCTCCACCGCTTATGCTTGCGGTATTTTTGCGGGCGGGAGCGGGACGTGATTGTATAGGTGCGGGTGGGAGCGGGACAAAAAAATAATTTTCATTGCGGGTGCGGGCGGGCGCGGGATGGACTGCTGCGGGAGCGGGACAGAAAATCTAGTACCGCGCAGACCTCTAATCCAAGCAGGCTCTGTGGATTAAAACGCATGGTCCAATTTTACAAGAAAAGGTAGGTTTGTGGATTTCTTCTTCTACAATGGTGCTACCATTGAAGATTTCTAAAGCTAAATTTGTGTTTTTTTTTATTAGATTGTGGGCTTGTTTGTGAGATGGTCATGTCATGACAATAAAGTTGTGAGCTTGTGTGGTGGACAGTAACGTTAACCCTAGCCTACAGCTGTCAAAGTAGCTGCTAAGGTAGACCTGGGCAAACTAAGGCCCTGGGGCCACATGCGGCCCGTCGAGCTATTTAATCCGGCCCTTGGAGCCTTACCAAAATATAGGCCTAATCATTTTTCATTTAAACAAGGTGACTTAGAATATAGATCCGATTTATCAAATTTGTTGTATTCATGAAAATTCCCCCTTTAAACCTTGCATGTTACCATGTTCTCTTAAGAAAGTGGGGCTGCTGTTTAGACCAATTTACCGGTATCAACCTGTCAACTGTTAACACTCGGCCTGTTCGTCAAAATCCAAAAGCCAATGTGGCCCTTCGGCCAAAATAATTGCCCACTCCTGTGCTAAGGGATGGTCGTGTTGTGATTTATGGTTGATCAAGCCAGGTGTCGTTTATTCTCCATGGGTTTGCTTTCTGATTGTATGACCAATTTTATACTTTTCTTGACCGCTGCCTGTAACCTAGCTTTTTTGCTAGTTCACTGTATGGTTTGTTGTTCACATTTTGAAGTTAACGTGGTTCAGATGAAAAGGGCAGTGCATAGGTTACGTCACTGAACCCACCCGACTTTGCGTGTTACGTATTACGTTTTTGTGCCTCTAGGTCAAACCCCTGAACAGGCTTTGGACAGGGGTTGGAATTGCGTTCCCATTGCTGGACGCGGGGCTGAACACGGTATTACGACTCGGCATCATAGCGCGCTGCAATGGGGCTTTAGTGGTTAGACGTGTTCTTGATACTTGAGTTGTGAGGATTCTCATGTACTGGCACCAGCTGGCCTGGGTTAATTGGCCTCCGTTACATAGTAAATTTATACTTTGAACTAAGCAATCTAAATCCCATATCTTGGATTTGTGGAATACCCCCCGTTCAAAAAATAAATGCTTCCCATTTTGTGATCATTTTAAATACTGTATGAGTCACCAATCAAATCCCAACATTCAGCCTTGTCCTGTGGAAACTCAGAACTCCAGATGTGCTCTTGCGGTAGCAAATTGAATTTGCTCAGCGTCAGCGACTACGTCTAGTTATCACCCGGTGGAATGGAATACTGTTTCTTATTGGCTGTCAGGGTGTCCATTATTTCTAGATACCTGTGACGTTTGTCAGGTGAAAAGGTTTCACCAGCATGCTCTTTAGAATGCAGCCTTGTGGATCGTCTTTCATATGAAAATAGTACCCCAACCGAACAGGTTAACTTCTTTCAAAATGGAGCCACATGTTTCTTTTAAGTTTTAAACACTAGCTTACCATCTATACGTTGGGATATCGGCCTTCAAGGTGTCCCGATATAACATACTAATGGACTTGACTCCAGCATCGCCATCGGCCTGTTCTTCGTCTCCACCTCGTCCATTAAATACCGGGACACCCTTACCTATCAGCCATAGGTTGTACTCAGACCTTGGTGGTATCTGAGCTGTCTATCCAACCACAACGCTCTAGGTTATATTCAGACATTGTGCTGTTTAACTAATCACAACATTCTCTCTGGACAGGGAGTCATTGGGCGGGCTTAGGTTTGTTTGAATCGGCTTGTTAGTTGTAGCCTTCTTACCCGAGGGTCTATCACTGGTGGTCAGACTATACATTTTATGTGATAGTCTGGCTTGCCAGGCTACAAACTGAGGTGGTTTTTAAATGAGAGAAAAGAGTTTTGTAGATACTGTTTAAAGCCTATGAGGATTTTTTTTGTGGAAACAACAGGTATTTAGATGTATTTGTATCTACATTAAATTATACTGACTAGGTCTTAATTATTATTTTCAATAGTATAGTTATTTATAACAATTTATTATATTAATAATTATAATTATTTCTCTCCTCAGATATCCATCGATACAAACAATGGGTGATCTCCACATTTACATGGGCATTTGATTATAGCCATCTACCTGGTAAAGACATCAATTCCTATGCAGAACCCTTCATTATCCATAGACATGAAGAAACTGATAGAAGCACAGTCTACCAGATGGACTATGAGGAAATCAAGCTTGACCAGCTCTTCAGTTCTGAAAAGGGTCAGAATGTGGTTGTTCTTCAGGGCCAGTCTGGATATGGCAAGTCCATCACCACTCGCAAGATAATCTGTGATTGGGCATCAGGAACACAATACACTGAGAGGTTTGACTTGGTTGTTGTCCTGAAGTGTAAAGAACTGGACATGCAGGAGGAAAGGAGTCTGTTGGAGCTGGTTGGTTGCCCCCAGAAGTTCAGACCGGTCATAGAGACTATTCTGAGGAACACTCCTCACAAGGTGCTGATCATCATTGATGGGTTTGATGAGCTGAAGAAATCAGCAGCAGTTCCCAGCTCCCATCTCCCCAACCAACCCTTCACTAGAGCGCCCCCTGCAGACACTATGCAGGCACTGCTGGGTGGACGCATGCTGCCTGAGTCCTTCCTGCTGGTCACCACCAGACACCCTGCTGCAAAGAGACTGGCAGAGACACTCAGACAATCTGATAAGCGCAATCTAGAGATCAAAGGCTTCAAAGGGAAAAAGGTGGAGGATTACTTTCACAAGTTTCCATTTGAGAACCCTGGGGAAGCATTTGAATCAGTGAAAAGAAACGACTTCTTACTTTCCTCCTGCGCCAACCCTGTGAGGTGTTGGATGATCTGCTCTGTCTTGAAGGAGTCTCCGCAGGTGAAGTTACTGGAAGTGAAAACTAGGACTTCTCTATATGTGCTGTTTGTATCCACTTTTCTGAAGAACACCAGCATGGATAAAACTGAAGCCTTGCAGAAGCTGGCAGAGCTGGCCATACAGATAACTTTGAAAAGGAAATTCTTTTTTGATAAAGAGAGTGTGTCTGGTCTTGAAGGAATCCCTTTACTCTGCAAGACCCTTCAGAGAGGTGGCACTACACAGCGGGTGGTTTACAGATTTGTAGACCAGACTGTACAGGAGTTCTTTGCAGCTCTTTACTTCATTTTTCAAAAAGCTGAGATGCAGAAGGAGTTGAGGAGGCTTTTGGATTCAGTGAAGGGGCCTTATGCAGCTAATGTCATCCATCTCCTGTCAGTTATTCGCTTCCTGTTTGGTTTCTTAAATAAGGAAGTAGAGAAATCACTCAGGAAAATAATCACTCATCATCACATATCATCACTCTCGCAAAAGCCTTTTGAAAACTGGATTTTGGAAGAGGTTGGTAAATTAGTTGTAAAAAATGTGAGATTGCTCCACTGTCTTCATGAGCTTCACGATGAGGAGTTGGTGAGGAAGGTTCTGGAGAGAAGGAAGGTGGTTGATATGGCCCATGCTGTACCTAAGCGGATAGACTGCTTGGTGCTGAACTACTGCCTGCAGTGCAAACCTGAAATAGATTGCCTGAATCTGAGCAACTGCAACCTCACTGCAGACAGGCTGAAGCTGCTGGCACCTGCACTGGCTGAGCTGAGCTGCAAGGAACTCTGGTGAGTGACACAGAATCAACCAGTGTTGGGCAAGTTACTGCAAAACTGTAATGCGTTATTTATTACTTATTACTGACATTTTATAGTAGTCCCTAACATTACTATACAATATTAGTGTTTTGAAAATGTAAGGCGTTACATTACTGTTGCATTACATTGAAGTTACTCTTCGGGCCCTCCGGTAGCCTATGACCCTCATTAGTTTGCCATCAATGTTGTGAATGATAAGCGGAGACTGTAAATTCCTACATTAAGTCCGGCACAGCAAGCGTTTTACCCTTGCTGACCTCTCAGTGATTTTTGGCGATTTTGTATGAAATAAAAAAACACCACTTCATTTCAAGTTAAAAATGCATTGTAACTTGAGTTACTGACAATTGTAATGAGGAAAATATTACCAGTTTTTTCTGTAATGCCTTACATTACCAAGTTACCACAAAAAGCAATGCATTACAGTAATTAGTTACTTTTGTAACTCGTTACTCCCAACACTGGAATCAACTCCATATCTACTAACATGTTTTCACACTCGGTCCGTTTCAGCCCTCTAAACAAACTCAAATGATGACTCAGTATGTTTTTTCTGCCAGGTGTGAACGCAAAACCGTATTCAGACCCCCTAAAAAACACCCCTGAATCAAACCATACTCTGAGTACGGCTGGCTAAAAATCAGTGGTACGGTTCGCTTAATCTGCTTGTTGTGAACACAAAACGGTCCGGATTCACTTTGCCTTTTTTCGTTGTATTTTATCCCTCTAGACGTGCCATTGTCGCATGGCTTGCTCCTGTAGCCTATTTATCTTGCGCAGAGAGGGAGTATTCTCTACCACTCTGATCATGATGTAAACATAATGCAAACCTGACAAACATACAGAATAAAAATTTAACAAGGAGATACCTGGGATAACGTGACAGAATCGCTCATCGTTGCTTTCGTATGCAACTGCTATGCAAATAACAGCGCAGTATTTTGACAGAAAACTGCAGCACAATCGCCGTATGTATTGTAGTGTGTTTGGGGGGGGGTGTTTGCGGGCGTGTGTGTGTGTGTGTGTAAGTTTTAATGCTCTCTTCTGTGTTTATTTGTCTGTGTGTGTTTTAACTAATCAGCGTATCCTGTGGGCTCGGGTGGGGGATATTTAAAGATACTTCTCGTGTATTAGCCTACTTGCGGGCGCTTTAAGGCCTCGTTCAGATTGCCATCCCAAATCCGATTTTTTCATATCCAGATTGTATCTAGAATTGATTTCGGGTGGTCTGAACAGCAGAAAACCACATGAATTCCGATTTTTCCGAATCTGTTACGCCCTACATACCCATGTGGTGTCAATTGCGATTCATATCGGATATGCTGCGATCTGAACAGCTTTTCCACATGGGATAAGATTTCACCGTGTCACTTGCGTCATTTGTCACGTGACACAAACATCAACACGTGAAATGCAGATGGACGGAAGTGAGAGATCAATGTTAATTCTCCTTTTAAAAAACAGTGTCGTTTGCTATAACAACGTGTCAGTGCGCGTTATGGATTTGCCGCAAGTTGGAGTTTACCTCGCGTGTGGAAAGCAAGGCTTACCTCGCGTGTGGAAAGCAACGTCAGTGAAAGTTTTCAACCACGCATCAGAAAGGCAACTAACAGCTGTGCTGGACTGCATTGATGCACTGAAATAAAGATGAGTAACTTTATTCTTCCATCTCTGATACTTCCTTGTTACTTGTAGCTGTGTGCTACGGCCCCACTTAACCATCTGAGAGAGAAACATGTTTACCAACATTCTACCCTCCGCGGGTTTGTTTATTATTTGTGGGCATGATGCGTTGGGGTACCATAGTAACCCACGTGGATATGGCAGGTGATTAGCGGACATGGAGATCCGATATGACAAGCAATGTGAACGCGGTCGATAGAGAGATCTGATGTTGATCAGATATGCTAAAAATCAGATTTGGAGTGCAGTCTGAACATAGCCAAAGTGTGGTGTAGCCTAAACGTATTGCAGTGCCTATATTGTGTGCAGTGCCTTGGATATTTCTAGTGTGACATGAACTTGATTTTGCTGTGCAGTAAGTGTGTAGTGGGTTAACGTGTGGGTAATTTGTATACGCCGCTGGTGGGGGATTCGTGGGGAGTTTTATCAGTGTTCTTTATTTAAACCCAGTCCTAACCTGATGGGTGGCTGTATGAATTGTGATCAATAAATAAAAGTGTATATTTGTAACTTTAGCAAGGTTGTGTGGTTTTCTCTCTGTTCTCCAAGTTTAGTCAACTCTCCAACTAGGTTTATTACAGTATGATGTGCATGCAATAAAAAAACTTTAGCTTGTGCGGCGCTCGCATAACCGGTTGCGTTGGTCTTAAAAAAGTTGGATTGTTGTGATTGGTTGGTAGGCTCGTGTTCAGTGACATGTTCACATCAGATCCAGTCAGAATCCTGGAAAATTATTTTAGTGGAACGTGGATTTCCGTTACATCCATAACGTAGGCTAAATTTAGTAAAATATTTTCTAATGAAATTGAATAGACAAGCCTATGGGAAATAAAATCAAAATGTTAAAGGCTTACTTAACTATAGCCAACTCATACAAGTACCATGCTTGCCTTTGTTCTGTCACATTTATCATCCTAAAAATGCCCAAAAGATCTGTTATTATGAATAGAAAACGCCATACCAAACACTATTGACTTTATCATAATTATGAAACTGGCAATGGATAGCCTGATGAAAATATACAGCCCAATGCCATTACATACCCCATAATCCTAAGCACTCAAAAGAGGTCTGGCCTATATGTGAACAGAAAGAAAACTGTGGCCTCATTAGAGCTGAAGCAGACCAGAAAGAGGCCATGTCCTCTTTGATAATGTGAACACAAACAGAACTGAGTTCTTTTTATTTGGGCCCCCTTTTTAGTCCACTTTTAGAGGACTGAGTTCGGTTTGCTTAAAAGGGACCAAGTGTGAAAACACCCTTAATCATCTATTAGAACAGATATTGCTCTGAAATCCTGATAATTCAACCAAGATAAGATGTCTTGTGTAGTATTGTGGGGATCTTTTAGAAGGTCTCTTGTGGATATTTACTGATATGTGATTGCATAATGAATTTGTGATTGCAGGCTGTGTGTGGAAGAGCTATCAGATGCTGATGTTGATGATCTGGTCTCAGCTCTGGGGTCAAGAAGGATCCTCAGGAGACTGAGGTGAACCTAAATCTGATTCCCTGGTCCTCTTTGATGTCAAAACACAGCAAAAAAATTTTATTTGTTCATATTTTGCGCATTTCGAAAAGAATGACTTGTCAACTTATACAAATTCAACAAGCACCTAAATTGAATGAATGCTTTTATTCTCTTCCAGAGTGGAGAACAGCCAGCTGTCAGATGAGAGTGTTCAGCAGATCCTCAGCGCTCTAAAAGATCAGAAGTCTGTGGGTTCAGTTCATCTCACGGTGAAGACAGTCAGCTTAGACATGGCAGAGAAGCTGATAGAGCATGTATACAGTGCTACAGTCATGGGCATCATGAGGTGAGAGACACAGTAAATATAATACTACATCATCAGCATATTTCATCAGTTATGATTCCAGATGATCTGTTTCAGATAAGTGATCATTATTATCATCTTGTTTAACAGTGTGACACTGACTAGGACATTGCCGTATGATGATGAAGATCTCTGCTCATTTCTTCATGTGGGGAAAGACCAGCACAGCTTCACGTGAGGCTACAGCACATTTGTTACCAACATTGTTGCGAAGAATTACAGATTGCTTAATATGAGTTGACTGGTAGCCTGGGCTTCTTTTTGACTGACTAGTGTGTGTTGTGAGCCCAAGGATGGACTGTGTGGGACTGTGCAACTTAAAAGCTAAATATAGTCACTTTGCAAAAAGGCTATATGAAATGGGACATGAAATATTGAAATATTTCATCAATTTAAGTTGAAATATTTCATCAATTTATGCTGTTATAGTTAGCAATATCACCCCATTGTATTAATTCATTTGCCTGTGTGTGTGTGTGTGTGTGTGTGTGTGTGTGTGTGTGTGTGTGTGTGAGAGTGAGTGAGTGAATGTAACATCTGGCTCTATGTGTTTACATAAATCAGTGTGAGGTTTGGACATGATGTCAGCATCTTCCAGCCTGCTCTGAGTGAGCTTTCAGTCACCTTAGCCAGCTGTGAGGACACAAAACACATGGAACACTGGAGAAAACTCCTCCTGACCTGCCAGCAGCTGAAGAACAAGTAGGAACTTGATGATTAGTTTGTGTGTTTGTGTGTATGTACATGCATGTGGTCCATGTTTGTGGATGTTTTGTCGGTGTTCCTCCAGGCCAGAGGAAGATGCGCGTGTAAAGCAGGTGTTGGAGTCTCTGCGCTCTCTGCCTGGGCTGCAGAAGGTGTACCTGAAGGCCAACATCCAGACCATACAGTGGGCTTTTCAGGTCTACTCACTCATCCACACATGTGACAGTCTACAGGAAATAGAGTGAGTGAGTGAGTGTGTGTGTGTGTGTCTGTGTCTGTGTCTGTGTGTATGTGTCAGAGATGATATATCTCTTCCTAATGCCTGAGCAGCATTTTCTATATTTTTTATATTCAAGTATTATATTTATTTTATTTATTTATGCTTTGATAATGGTAGTTTTTGACCAAAAATTAATTATTATAGTATATATTATAGTATAAATGTTACTATATTAAGCTATAAGTAGAACTGGGCAATTGATTATTTTGTGAAAAGTCTATTGCTCATATACAGTAGGCTCTTTTGCAAAAGCTCGATGCTGACCGCTGCCACGCTTGCAGTAACCGGAAATTCATTTTAAATTAGTTCACTGGTGGCATGAGTCTTGAGCAGGCTGTTGGAGGGAGACGGTAAACTAGCAGCATATCAAAATGGATAGTTAGCGAACTGCAGTGTTGTGGAAGACATCTGACTCATCCCGTTTAATCTACACGTAGCAGAATATCTAAAACGCAAATTAATTTCAATTAATTAATTTAATCTCAATTAGGTTACACATTAACAGGGCTTTCAGTTACTTTGAAAATTCTGTGCAAAGTGGAGATTTTGGAAACTCACGGCACACGTCGGTTTTCAGATCTCTGCTTGAGCTGTTTGTGACAGCATTCTATGGCCGCGATCACACCGGGGCGGAATTTCCGCGTGTAATCCGCAAGGTTGTGCAGACGAAAGTTGAAAAAACAAGGAGCTGATTTTTTTCAGGAGCGGATTTTGTTTGCCGTTGCTAAGACAACCACAGGTTCACTCCGCTTAGCATAGCCCTCATTTCGCTAAGCAAACTGAGTAACTAAAGTTTCTATTGACTGAATGAACAAAGATTATGAAAGTAAAGATATAAATCTCACTACATATGTCATAAAAACGTTTGTTAATGACGAAGGTTTTGAATATATTGCGTTTTCTGCGTCGAGAATGGTCAATACGTGAGTGACGTGTCCGCGGATTTTCCGCACTGAGTTGAATTTTTTTCTATTCTGTCCGCCTGCAGCGGACCCGCGGAAAATCCGCGTTCCGCGCTCAGCGGAAAATCAGCGCGGAATACACTCCCTGCCATTAAGAAACAACAGAAAAAATCCGCCTCCAGCTGAAAAATCCGCCCCGGTGTGATCGCGGCTGGTTTGCTCGTCTACCTGGAGCTTATCACAGGCGCTGGAATATAATGTTGCCAGATAGCAACTCTTTGGCTACTTACTTTACTTTCCAACGCCTAAGCTAAAGGTAAAATTGGGGTTAGCAGTCTAGGAAAACGCAATCACTGAGACCAAAATGCTCTAAACTCTAGTTAAGAAAGTAAATTACCAATTTTCATACAGGGATGGAATATGTAAGGTATAATGAACTCCACGGCGTGCAGATAATAGAAAAATAATGCATGTTCGCAGTTCTAAGGCTAACAAGGCGCCAGTCTCGTTCAATAAGTGCGTTATTTTTCTGTATCTGCACGCCGTGGAGTTCATTATCCCGCTTATACCACTGTTGCCACTTTTTCGCTATGTCGTTTGGCTAACAATATGCTCGTTTTGATGGCTAGGTGGCTAGCTGATGGCTGAAGACAAGCTTTTTTGCTTGTAGAACTGTAGCCTATCTTTCCGCCACACATCCTCTCAATCAAAACTTACCAAGATAAACTGCCATTACTAGTTCTAATGTACAGTTGCTAAGTCAGTCGTTAATTCCATCTCCCGTTGTCAAGCGCTAAATGCAAAGATTCTAACATGTCTTGGGCTCTGTAAATTCACCGTTTCCCACAATTCCAAATGAAGTGTAACCGAGTTAAAAATCATCACTGTCACTAGTTACAATGTTGCTGTGTCTTGAACGTCAGTCGGGTCACTATATTGTGATCCTGTGTTAATGTGACAGTTTATTCAAAAGTCGAGTTGGGCGAATTGATATGCAAGTCTGAATATGGATGGAAAAGTGGAACTACTTCATAGCCGTGCAGTTACCTGAAAAATAATGCACATTCTAAATGGTGCATCACATTAGGAAATTTCAACAAGCAGAGGTATAAAATTGGATTTTGCATATAACAATGTTGTTAATCGTGATTAATCGGGGAAATTAAGTAAGTAAGCAAATTTTATTTGTACAGCGCATTTATCGACCGATAGGCCACTCAAAGTGCTTAAGACGTACACAAACACAAAAGACAAAACCTAAAAGAGTCACTCAGTCCGTGGGTGGTAATGAGGCAGGATCATATGGTGCAATCATGCGCATGCCTTCAGAGACGGGGAGGCAGATGATCCATCAGACAGGTCAGCCAGCAAACTGAAGGAAACAGCAAGGTGAACGTTGTTGATAATGTTTCAAGCCAAAACAGTCCGAAGTGGCAATCTCTCAAAGATGATGTCAGGTAGATGACACTGTCGATGTTGATCCTACAAGTTTCCTGCCGGTTGTTGTAGTGAATGGCGTTCATTAACATTTTGGCTCTCATGGGGAGAACATTTGTGTTCAGCCAATCTTCAGTCAATCTCCCTCTGCTTCAGTTGCCGATGGAGCAAAGCCTTTCCCTCACTTGCACAATGTTTTACGTTGGCCGGCAGGACCACAGGGTTGGAAATCCCACAATTAATAATAGAATTATCTGCAGTAGAACCGTATGGTCAGGAGATCAACTTTCTTCAGTAAAGTGCAGTTTAGCATGGAGAATTTTGTTAAATTTTTGCCTTAATGTGAAAATACAATATGCTTAAGATTCACTTCACTCTAATCTAGAGATGTCCCGATCTGATATTTGGATCGACTCGGCCACCGATATTTGCAAAAAATCCACATGGATATCGGATTGGCCTGCACAGAAAAAATCAGATTCTGATATAAAAAATCCGGTCCATATTTTTAGCAAACAGAGTTAATTTTATCTATCTTTTTTTTTTTCAATTGGTTTCTCGTCCAGCAACCTGCTCATACATCCCGAGTGGTAGGCTAGAGTTGATTGTCTTTAGATTTGGTTAGATAATGTCTTCTACTAGACATAATTCTGTTGTGAACTTGTTCAAAGAAATACATTCTGATGTGATGGCAAGCCAATATCAGCCTATTGGATGTGTTAGCCTAGCCTACTAACCAAGAATAGCCTATGTCTAATCAAGGAGCAAGAAGAAATGGGCCAGATAAGTTATGTTTATGTCCACACTGCCCACTTTCTGCTTGAATAATAAATTCATTTTTTGCTGATGTCAATATTTATCCAAATCCTTGCCTGTTAGATGCCAGAAAAGTTTATAATTATAAAACCTAGGAATGTACATTCTTATGAGTTTGTTTTTGCCCATGCCAGTGTTAGTCTTTTTTTAGAGTAAAACCCTTTTCAACATAAGTCTGACCACTAAACAAGTAGCTTAGGCCTTCAATACATGCTTGGTCGGCCAGTATCGGTATAGGCCGATACCAAAAGTTACGATATCGGTATTACATCGGAAGTGCAAAAAGCTGGATCGGGACATCCCTACTCTAATCTAATACATCATTTAGTACCTAAATATAATTTGATACTTGGTGAAAGAAAAACACAAAAAACTGTTTTTCTCAGTTTGGTGTTTTTGCAGATGTATTTTTAGTTTACATTTTTTTTAGTTTTAGTACGGTTTTGTTTACATATTTCATTATTTTAGTGTGACAGTGAGGGAACAGCAAGAATGTGGAAACAGAGCCTGTTCATTTCTGTCTATGAGGAGAGACCAGCAGAGCATCCTCAGGTAAGAGACTAGTATAGCACCCTCGGACAATAATCATCACCGGTGTAACACTAACAGTAAGGAGCTCAGTAAAGGGACATTAATGCTGAGTATTGTGTGTGTGTGTGTGTGTGTGTGTGTGTGTGTGTGTGTGTGTGTGTGTGTGTGTGTGTGTGTGTGTGTTTAGGCTGACTGTGGGACAGCATATAATAGGGACCTCCTGCACACAAACAACCCCAGCTCTCTCTCTTTCCCCTCGGGAGAACAGGTCAGTTTCCTGTAGATACACTGACTTTCAAGGGTGAAACTGTGAACTCAAACTGTTTTTGTGCATATTTTCAGACGGAGTCCTCTGTCACTCGTATCTCTTTCTTTCCCGGACTCAGAGGTCAGCTCAAAGGACTGGAAGAATTTCCTGAAGAGTTTTTACAATGCAAGCAGGTAGGAGAGATTCCAAAGTTGGAAAACAGGATCGACATGTCCTTCATGAGGCTACTGTAACCTTGCTCTCTCTGAGTGCAATGGAACGTTTGCGCTTCTTACCGTAATTTAATCATTGAATTCAAGGGAATTTTGTGTTCTCTGGTATTATTCCTGAGCTTTGGATTTATTTATTTTTGTCTAATTGGCCCTGTTGTGAGTCTGTACTGAAGATTGTATTGAATGGAACCTGCTTGAAACCTGCTGAATGATTGAGGAGATTTGGGATTTGGGGTCCATGAATCCAATTGAATCTAATGTTCTCTTGCAGCAAGAGTGGTGTTGAAGCCCCACCCATCTCCAACAAAGGTGACGTTGAAGCCCTGCCCACTGACGTTGACGCCACTCCCTCCTCCAGCAAAGATGTTGTTGAAGTCCCGCCCACTGGTGTTAAAGACCCACCCATTGATGTTGAAGCCCCTCCTTCCTCCAGCAAGTGTGCCGTTGAAGCCCAGTCCACTTCCTGTAAGAGTGCAGTTGAAGCCCCTCCCACTTCCTGTAAGAGTGATGCTGAAATCCCAGCCATATCCAGCAAGGGTGGTGTTGAAGCCCCGCCTGCAGATGTTGAAGTCCCGCCCACCTTCTCTTTCCTGCGCTCTGTGTCTGGTCTGAGGGAGGTGGACCTGAGGGTGGCCAGCCTGACACACACATGGACTCAACACGTCCTCACACTCATCAGAGACAAGGAGATTAGGTACCACACACACACACACACACACACACACACACACACACACACACACACACACACACATGTATCTGAGACACACATGGGCTCAACACGTCCTCAAACTCATCAAGGACAAAGAGATTAGGTACCACACACACACCCACACACACATGTATCTGAGACACACATGGGCTCAACACATCCTCACACTCATCAGAGACAAGGAGATTAGGTACCACACACACACACACACACACACACACACACACACACACACACACACACACACACACACACACAAGACTTTACATTAGCACCTGGCCACCAGCCAAATGTGGGTAATAAGCGGGCCTTTGAGATGTCCCGATATAAGGTAATAAAGGACTTGGCGGAAACGGAAAAGCATGATGCAGAACGCTTTGGCTTATATCGGGACACCTTGGCGTCCGTTATGCCTTACGCATCCAATATAATCAACGCACTGCAAAATTGAACCCTACAACTCCCATGAGCTCCTGCATAAACATTCTGACACAAAATGTTGCAAATGTTACAATGTTCGATAACAGCTCTAAAGTCATTGTGAAATTGTAAAGTCATTGTAAATTTTGATTATTTGCATTAGGAAGCAGCAGGGCTAAAAAAAAAATGTTGCTTTTCAGGGACTTTTGTCCAAAGTGTCTTACTTTATCATTTAAATCAACTTCAGTTCAAATTAATTCAGCAAGGGTTAGGGTTAGCCAGTTTTAGCCAGATGTCAGATGAATGAATGATAATGTCTGTGTGTGTGTGTGTGTGTGTGTGTGTGTGTGTGTGTGTGTGTGTGTGTGTGTGTTTGTGTGTCAGTGTTAATGTGCTGCAGGAGTGGGGCAGTCAGGAGGAGAGTCTCTGCTCATCTCTCTATGTGACTACAAAAACCAGAAACTTCAGGTGAGTTTATAGTCATGTCCACCCCCCCCCCCTCCCTCCCTATGAATGAATGACAGGCTCTCTGTGTGTGTATGTGTGTGTCCGCCTGTTTGTGTGTGTGTGTACGCCTGTTTGTGTGTGTGTGTTCCAGGTTGTCAGTGGAACACCTGAGCCAGGGGAACAGCACTCCTGCTCTCTCGTCTATCTCTTTTGTGGCAGATTCACAAACAGACTGGATGAACCACATCAACAGCTTTAACTGGACTGACTACTTCAACAAGTTTCACACTCTGAAACATCAAATTGAAAGGTACACATAGTGACTGTTGATCTAATTATTACCTCCGCCAAGGAGGTTATGCTTTCGGTCGCGTTGGTTTGTCTGTCTGTCTGTTTGTTTGTCTGTCTGTTTGTCTGGCGGAGGTCTGCGCTCTCTAGTTTAGTTATGTGATTGTGCAGATTCAATACAATTCCCAATACATTTGGTGTGTGTGTTTGTGTTTGTGTGTGTGTGTGGGCTATTACAGTCTGTATGTTCACGAGTATGCAGCTCCACTCCTGCGCTCTTTGCCTGCTGTAAGGGAGGTGGAGTTGAGGGTGAGCTGTTTGACTGACAGTTGGGCTCAGCTTATCCTGTCGCTCATAGAAAACTGCCCCACCCTACAGGAAGTGAGGTAAGAGCACTTCCTGTCCCTCATTGACCCTGTGTGCATGATGTCTGACTGGTTGAGAATATCAGGAATGCTTTCAGTGAAATGTTTCCAGTTTCAAATTAATAAATTAAAAAATGTTGTGTATCTTCACTCTCTTGATCCTTTGCAATACAATGAAGCAATCAACTTCTAAAGTTTGTGATACTTTTTTGGATTTAACTGCCAAACTGTTGTTATTCCTGGATGATGTCAATATAATCCACTCGCTCTAGAAAAAAGTTGTAATGGTTTTGGTCTATAGTCTCATTAAAACTGTATTTGGCAAGTCTACATAATTTCTGAGACATTCCGAGATGTTCAAAAACATACAACTCTCTGGTCCCTCCCCCAGTCTCTACTACGCTCCTCAACGGCCTCTCGAACCCCTCCCTCCCTGTAGCACGTTGTCAGCGGCTTGCTCACAGCTGTGATCGACAGGCAGCTATCCCTCCCTCCGAACCTGATTGGTGGAAGGGTACAGGGAGCACTGGATTTTTGCAAGCACGATTTAGATGCTAAAGGAGCTAAAGAATTTTTTTTTTTTTTTTTTTCATAAATATCCTTTTTCATGTACTACATCCAGAATAATATGATAGTTCTACGAAATTTTACTTTAAAAGAGTTGCCAAATACAGCTTTAACGTGTGTGTGTGTGTGTGTGTGTGTGTGTGTGTGTGTGTGTGTGTGTGTGTGTGTGTGTGCATCCCTCTGCAGGCTGTGTGCTGGACTGTTGGTAGTGAGTGAGAGTTTGTCAGTCAGCAGTGAATATGGACCCTTATTACTGGAGAATATTAACTTCCTACAGCAGAGTCTGAAAGACACACACTGTACCATCACTCTCACAGGGTGGGTATCACACACTCACTCACACACACACACACACACACACACACACACACAGTAGAGATATTTCTTTGTTCATAAGTACTGCTGGAGAATATTTATTACCTCAGTGAGACTAACAGAAAGGAGGCTCCCAAACTAAACTCATTTTCAAGTAAAGCAACATTTATACACAGAAAAATAAATAAAACTTTCAAAACAAGTTAAACATAGCATACATTATGAACTCCCACAATCTAGTGAGACAGCGTTCCATAAATCCAAGCAATGACTGTAAATATTGTATCTGAATAACGTCTGTCTCTCTCTGATGGTAAACTTGTCTAATGTAGCCTGCGATATCAATGTCAACCAGTAGATGTCAGCCAAGTACCGTGAATGTCACTACTACTAAACACAGCAGCCATGTTTGTTTTTGTTTGTCTAACAGGATCAAACGGAGGACTGTTGAAGTGTCCAATCACTTTAAAGAGGGACGACTGCAGTGCAACAGACCAGTCAAGATCATCATCAAGGGAGACATATACAGAGAGGAACTACTAGACCAATGAAGATCACTAGGAGACACACACACACACACACACACACACACACACACACACACACACACACACACACACACACACACACACACATCACACACACAGGAACTACTGAACCTGTTAAGATCACCTTCAGGAGAGATAAATACACAAAAGAAAAACTCCTAGACCACTGAAGATCAGCACACACACAAACACACACACACACGCACCCTTAGACATATGGAAACACACACACACACTTAAACATGGGAACACACACATATTTAAACATACAGAAACACACACAAACACCCACACACAGACATATAGAAACACACACACACACACACACACACACACACACAGACACACACACACACACACACACACACACACACACAGACACAGTAAGGACACACTGACCTCAGTAAGGACACACTGACATTTCCTAGACCAGTCAAGATATTAATCAAAGGACATTCACTCTCCAGGACACACTGAGAGTTGTGTATGGCTCATATGTATGTATATGTATATTGTACATATTGATATATTAATATATATTTTATCACTTTATTACACTTATATGTTTCCTCTATACATTTTATACAGTGTCTTTTACAAATGGTTTCTATGTGCAGTTTTTGGCTTCTCCACTAGAGGGGGCTGTCTAAAGCCTGTATGTGTCAGAGCAGGGGCGGCCAATCTACTGTACGGCTACTCAAACGTGGTTAAGCTATTGTAGCTTCGACAGATTCATTAAAACTGGCATAAACAACCACACAAAGTATACTGGCGACATCTCCAACAAGGCAGACGCAATATCTCTCAATATGTGTTTACTTAGAATACTCATTCAAGCATGAATAATTAATTAGCTCTAAGTAGTGTTTATATAGAACTTACTGCTGGCTCTAGCTCCATAAATCTGTGAGAGCCAAGCAGTTCCACCTGAGATACCCTAGGGGTCAGTATTTAGCAACAGTGTAGTCATTATGAAGAACTAGTGCAGGTGGAAACAAACAAAATATTCACTGTTACATGAGTATTTACACATGCTGCCGCCAGCTAACCTTGATAGTTGGCATCCGTTACATATGGATGGAAAAGTGGAACTACTTCCTTGCCATGCAGTTATCTGAAAATCATGCACATTCTAGATAGCACATCATCACTACAGGACATTTGACCAAGCAGTGGTAAGTTTTTGTGCACTCTATTTTATGTTTGTTATGTAACTCTATATTTATTTTTGACCTTGCCATTACTAAAGGTCTAAATGTCTGTATCAATGTTATCCATCTGGTTGTATCTGATCATGTTTGCGTTTTCATGCTGCATTTGATCATTACTCTACAAGACTCCGTTGATGTTGCATAACTTTTGGGGTGATACTTGGAGCATGTTTAAATGTTCTAAAAACAGTTTTGAAAACTTGCCCCATTGGGTTAACTGTCAGGGATTATTCTCTGTTCAAGGAAACCTATATGGTTGGACCAAAATGTCTTGCATCTTCAGTATTGACTAATCACAAGTAGCTTGAGCAATAGAGCTCTTGTTGAAATTTGACCGGAATCCCCCTTTAAATATCTCCCTATGATCCCAGACCGGAGACGACACAGGGGCTGTGCTCTAAAACATAACAAACCTAGCCTGGCACGCCCTCCCAGTGACCTAACACCTTCGGCATTGCTGTCGCTGGTATGGCCAGCTGCTGATCGGGCAGGATTTCTGAATTCCCTTGAACAGGGGAACTGACCCCTCTTGGTCGAGAACCAATCAACTTTGAGCAGCTCCAACGGCTCTCAGTCCTGTTCAAGCAATTCCCTTCGCATCACATACATCAGAGGAAAAGAGTGGTGTGATTGGTTTTGCTTCGGCACAGCATTTTCTAACATCGACCAGTAGCAAGCCGAGGCATTTGAGGGAGGCGGGTCAACCATGCGCTTTGAGAAACTTTGTTATTCGGGGTCCTTGGTCAGACCAAAGTCTCATAGAGCTTTGAAAATCGATGGCAATCAGGCTATAACAAACCAGCTTATCAAGACTGTTGAGGGAAGGATGGGAATGAGGTGCCTATAGACTTGTTTCACATCTGAACATTCCGACATTCCATGGTAGTAAACTGAACATTCTATCATTGAAATGCATTGGATTTATGCCTCTTTCTGACTTGGAAAAAATGGGTAATAACATTTCAAACATGTTTAAATTCACTTTCCTTCAAATAATACACATTTGAAGCACACAAATTGGGAGGTCCCGAATAGATTGGAGCTTCATGCACATAAATGTAAAACCACTTTTATCTACTCGGGACCTCCAAATTTGCGTGCTTCAAATGTAATATTTGAAAGAAAGAGAATTTAGACTTATTTTAAATATTATTACCCATTTCAATGATAGAATGTTCAGTTTACTACCATGAAATGCTTTTAGAACCTCGGAATGTTGAGGTGTGAAACAAGTCTATAGGCCTACATATACTTTATTTGAAACAGTCCACATAAAATGTACCCATAACACTGATTATTAGACTCCACCGACCTTGAAATATTGGACTGCTATCAGACTGCCTTATCATAGCATATAAAAATCTTAAATCTGTAAACACACAAGCGTTTCCCATAGCCTACTGATTCTTTTGCCTTGGCTTTCACCTCTGTGTGTTGTAATAAAGATATTTTGTAGCCTAAATGTTAAAAATGTTTTCAAAAAGTTGCCATGTTATTTGTTTTGTTCCATGTGCTCTTTTGTTGTTGTTATTTATTTGAGCCCCAGTCCTTCAAAGGTCTCTGCTCGACACCGCCCCCGACTTTCTTGTCAGTATTTCATTTTCCTGAAGCATTGATTGCGTTTGCTTGCAAAGATGTGCATGACCGCATCCGCACCTACGCACAAACTTTGCAGCGCGTCCTGATGCGTGCACGTAGCCTAAGCGTTGTCTGTTAGGCAACTACATGTTAAGATGTGTGGTGTTCAAAATGAATAGAAATCTATATATCAAAATATTTGGAAGGGTCGGCCTGGGACAAACCAGCAGGCTAATCTTTGGATACTTCCTGGAAACGGGTAATTTGCATCCACCCCAACTGGATCAATTGTTTTTTATTATGCTGTAAGTCGAATCTGATATTTTAATTACCCTATTTAATAAATACATCTGCAACTATATATTAATAAATAAATTAGTAGACATAGCCTTTATTAGCCCACCTCAGCACCCAGCAAGAGGTAGTCTAATTCATTATTTACAAGAGGAGTTGATCGCCTAAAGTGAAAGTGATAGTTTATTGAACGTTACTCTTCTGTTCTCTTATAAGCAGTGAACACACGGAACAGGACGTAGTGAGGTAGGCCTAAGTGTGTACTTTTTTCTGAAATATTCAATGTTTGCAATCGTTGAGCTTGCCTATCAGAAAGAAAGGAAATACAAAACAAAACAGTGCATAGATTTTTATCCCATAAAGAATTGCACGTTAATTCAACCCAATTGTAAACTGATGAAGACTGTGTCGCAACGCGTAAGCCCATTAACAGCTTTTTAATCATCAGGCCTATTAATAAAACGGTGTGCCTTTGAATTTTTCAGTTTGGAAGACCCAATTGTACATCATCTGAGATTAACGTAAGGCCTACAAAAAGCGTAATTTAGCGTCAAATTCACATGATGGAATGTTAAAAATTGGCAACCGTGTTAAACCAAGGTGCAATTTAAGGCTATGCAATGGCATTTTGGACACAAGAGCCACGTGGATACAAACCACGGCACTTTAATAATATTTTGCAGCCGAATATCAAAGTTCGGCGACAAATTGCATCCAGTTCTGCCCTGCTGAAATCGTCAAATGCTTGTAGCTTGCATAAAGGCTGTAAAAATGGCCGTAATAATGTTACGTGCCTCTGAAGCACGTCGCACAACCATGACCCAACTATTTTTTCTGCAGAGAATAAAAAAAGTCACGTAGCCCTGCTCTTTTTTTATGTAGAGGTGTGAGACGTAGCAAAATGTTTTAAGCATATGCCTTGCACTTGCAGAGTTCAGATGCAAAAACATGCAAGTCCATTTGCAATGAACAGAAATATATTTTAAATCATTTTGCATTATCACTATTATCACTTCAACTCTGGTCTGATCTGTTTGTAGCCTAGGCCTACTTGATTTAAAAAAAAAAAAAAAATAGATAAATAAAAAATTAAATGTAGTTAGCTGTTAAATTGATATGTTAGTGGCAAATTTCCTCTGTAAGAGTGCATGAGACTCAAGGTGATCTAATTCAGATCCCTTTAAGTGGATGTTTAGCCTACTTGTTTTAACAGATTCACAGGAATATAATGGAGGTTTTTATTACGTAGGCTAAGGGGTGAATTTCCTCATGTTTCTGTCCATCATAAGAGTCCTAACCCCCCCAGCAAAATGTGGTTGAAAAGACATTGAAAAGGCGACTTTTCATTACATCTAAATAACATTCCATTTTGATTGAAAAGTGAAAGACTTTTGACAGGCTTTTCTGGTAGTTGAAAAGACACATTTTCTTGTCTTCTAACCAACGTTCCATTTTGGTTGAAAAGTGAAAGTTTATATGACATCTTTTTCTGGTCATTGAAAAGACGTCTTCTCATGTCATCTATACAACATTCCATTTTGGTTGAAAAGTGAAAGGTTATACAACAACTTTTTCTGCTTGTTTAAAAGATGTCCCTCAAAAGCCGACTTTTCAGCATCTACATTTGGTTGAAGCCACGTCTGTCCAGTGGCTTTTTCGGTTAGTTGAAAAGACGTCCCTTGAAAGCCGTCTCTTCAGCCTCTATATTTGGTTGAAGCCACGTTTGTCCAACATCTTTTGCTGGTCATTTTTGCGATGGCTCCATTTCTGAAATTGTTCAGAGCACCAAACTGTACAAGTGTACCAAATTTCACGCTTTTATGAAAAAGTGAACATTTTACCTATATTTTGTCACATACAGTAACAGTATCATCTGGACTAGTAAGTCATAGTTGATCAAACATTACAAACAAACTGTTAATGTTAGCCACCTCATTGCTCATTGCTACTGTAAGTTAAATTAACACTTTGAATGCCAGAAACGTAATATGCCGTTATTACTTGTCATGCGTTGAGTGCCAAAAACGTAATGTTACGTTTTTGCCTTTTTTTTTAATTTACGAAAATAGAAACCCTCACACAGGTTATATATGATTTTTGGAACTCTGTGATAAATAGAACTGAAATAAATTACGATCGGAAACTCATAAAAACTCACGATCTGCACATTTTGTCTGGACATTTTCACATCACAAGGCAGCATTTGATTACTATTGCAGCATTCGTGTCAAATAATGCACGTCATGTCATGTTGTCCTTTCGCGGGTTCGTCACTAGGTGGCAGTCTCACCACAGGCATGATTCGGCTTGTGTCACTCCTCGAAACTTGACAGAGAACACGCCATCATAATCATAAAAGAAGCGATATCTCCTAGGGTTGGGACATGATTTTCGAATATTCGAAAATCGACAGTGCGTTCGAATATCGAATAGTTAAATCGAATACTGTTTCAGCCATATCATCATAAAAATAACAAAAACCGTTTTGAAAAAGACGTTTCCTAACCAATGTTTCATGCAACGCGCAATTTAGCCTGAAGGTGCCGCTAACAATAGCCTACAGCGGTAGTAGCAGTCCTATACAATAACAGGCGGCCAAGGAACAGAAATAGGCTACCCCCGTTTGGCAAAGTTAGCGAGAGCTTGCTTGAGTGTGCCTGCGACGTCAGTGCCATCGGAGCGAGTAGCCTATTCTCCGCAGCTGGATTAATTGTCAATAGACTGCGCAACCGCCTCCATCCTGAGCATGTGGACATGTTATTTTTTTTAAACAAAAATTTGCTGTTCAATTGTTGTCATTATAATTCCAGCCTATTAGGCTACTGGTAAATATTGTAGCCGTCCAGGCAGTTCATTCAGGCCGTTTCAGTTGCGCAAAGAAGGAAGCCGTTTATTTTCTGAACTTTGATTTAAGATAGAAATATGTTGTACAGAAAGTCAAAGTCTAATTAAAAAGTAGGCATACTATGCTCATAAGGCTAAAAACCTTTTTGTAAGCGCTTATGTCGCCTACGTTAACCAACGTGTTTGATAAAGTAGATACTTTGAATGTTTACGATGCCTCTTCATTTTCTCTATTATATCGTGTGTGTGCATGCGGTGGGCGGCGCGGGGGGGGGGGGGGGGCTGGGGGGGGTGTCGGGTCGATTTTCGAATAATATTCGAATACTTGTCATCGATTTTCGAATAGTGTTTTTACCCAAAATTCCCATCCCTAATATCTCCTTTTCTAGAAAAAAACAAGGATTTTGATGAAAACTACCCACTGTTTAGCTTGGGATTTCTCAGGAACGGAGGCATGTAGAAATAAACGGTTTTCACCCACTGAGAGCTCAGAGTCTTACCTTTCAAATGACCCATAGTATGTGTCCATAGCTATAACACAGAATACGCTGTGGCTCTATAAAAATAGGCAACAGTGGCCTGGATTGCTGGCACTCTGGGCCAAAGCTTGTTAAAAACACCTGGCATTCAAACTGTTAATGCTAAGTAACTATTAGTACAATGTAGCATTACAATTTAGCCTAATGTAGCATTTCAATCTAACGACTTACCTTTGTCATTTTTGATGTATTAGTATAATAGCGGGCCATGTTTGTGTTGGTCAGTCAAGTGAGTGAGAATGTTGCAGTCCGTCAACCAAACAAGCCAAAACTGAAATTGTGCCTTTTAAAGCCATTTCTTCTTCTCTGATTAATTGGCAGATCACATCTCTTTGGTCCATATACCGCCACCTACTGTACTGGAGTGTATACAGGGACTTAGACTATGAATGGGGGGGGAAGGATCCTAAGACAATTGGCTACATAATAAGTGGTTGGTTGAAATGTGGTCGGAAATGGATGTCCAGCAAACGTCTTTATTTGGTTGGTTGATAGGTGGTCTGTAATGGACATCCAGTAGACATCTTTATGTGGTTGGTTGAAATGTGGTCTGATAGGGATGTCCAGTAGATATCTTTATGTGGTTGGTTGAAAGGTGGTCTGAAATTGACCTCCAGTAGACACTTTTATTTGGTTGGTTGATAGGTTGTCTAAAATGGTCATCTAGTAGACGTCTTTATTAGGTTGGTTGAAATGCGGTCTGAAATAGACATCCAGTAAACGTCTTTATGTGGTTGGTTGAAATGTGGTCTGAAATAGACGTCTGTTTTTGGTTCAAATGATGGCCACGACTGGCCGACGGGATTTAGCCCAAATATTAACGTCTATTAAAGGTTGTGTGCTGGGGGGGAATGTGCCACCACTCAATTTTGTATCCCTTTTCTGTTGGTAAGCAGATCTAAGATTCACATCATAGGGATTTGCCTGGATTGTGTTGCAGAAACTGCATTTCTAGAACTGTTTTTAAACAGGTATACACCTACAATTCTTTTGAAGCTTTTTAGGCGGGCCGCATGAAATGATGTTAAGGGCCGCATCCGGTCCCTGGGCTTTATGTTTGACACCCCTGCCATAGGCGGTAACGAGAAAAAATGCATTGCGTTAATGAGAAAATTTTGAGAAATGAGAAAGCTTCAGGGTTGTGTAACCTTACCTGCAGTCAGTTTTTGACTAAATGGTAGATTGGTGGTAGACTACAAAAAAGGTTGACCAATTGAACTTTTATCTCTCTTTGATCATCTCTTCCTAGTGATGCATGACAGGAAATTTGACATTAACTTTAAAATTCCAAGTAGTTTTTATTACATTATCAACACATGATGGTAAATAGCCTAACTCCTACTGCCATGGCATCTAGCATCTACCTTAGCCTGCTTCACATGCTGAATTTGGGAAGCAGGTTCAAAGCATCTCACGGCACATTGCAGGAAGGCAGGGCTTGACATCAAACCTGGCCCACATCAATGATAGGTTGCTTATGTCAAGCAACGACATTGTTCAATTCAAATGTCTTGGACATGGATGGAAAGTTTGGTTAACGTCCCCAATGGTCAATTTTTAATGCAAGTGGATGGATAAGCTGTACTGTACTGAGCAAGCATGGACTGGACATAGGGCATACAGGGCAATGCCCGGTGGACCGAAGGTCATTTTAGAGCCGGGGCTGTCATTTACTCAAAGGCTTATAGCCTTTATGTATAATTGGTTGAGGCTAGCAACATTTTCATGTACTGATAGAGAGGATGTTTATTTTGGCAAATATGAAATTGATGTTGAAATTAGAAGACCATATCTTGGTGTGCCATCAGTAAAAAAAGGTTGAAACAATGTTTATTATGTTGACATGTATCTAATTTGTAGTCTAAATATCTTTGAGACATTTTGCTTTATTAACAATTAAATGCCATTTATTTCTGCATAAATCACATACACGCATAAGTCCTCCAGAAATACGTGAAATTGAATAACAGCACCATAATGTGGAAAAAGCTGAAAAAAAGCGCCTGGACTATTTACATACAAAGGCATGCTTGAGCTTCAGTTGTGGTAGTATATATTTGGTAGTAAATAATCTTTTTTGAGTCAGAATAGTCACCAAAAAGTCACTCACAAAATAGACCATATTGATGCGCTGGCGCTGTTGTGCAGCCTTGCTGTTGCGCGGCTCTGGTCTATTTTGTTAAACGTAGCATTTCCTTACTGTATTTAGATTCCTTGCGGGTTTATGTGTTATTTGTATTTCTATTTTAGATGTTGGATGTTATGAATTTTAAACATACATAATTAATCTCCCTCCCTCTCTCTCTCTCTCTCTCTCTCTCTCTCTCTCTCTCTCTCCTTAGTTGTGTAGCCTATGGTGTGTATGAGTCTGGTCTCTGCTCAGCATGAGTGCTGCTGTGTTGGTCTCTCTAATTCTCTGCTTCACCCCTCCACAGCCACACCAGGTACATGCAGTGCATTCATTCTTATACAATACTAATCTATTCATTTTGTATGTAAAAAAGGTACATGTACAGATGAATGCATGTATTTTAAGCCATACAGATATTTGATCACTCATGGCTTATCGGGTGAGTCTTCTGGTTAGGTCTTGTGTATGCTGAAGGAAGGAACTTCTTGAGTGTGTCCGTACTGAAACATTATTACACACAATAACTAGAATAGCTTTGGTGTATGTTCGAGAGGAAATGCTGTGATGTTTTTGTTTCTGTTCTGCAGGTTTTAGTGTTGTGAGTCCAGATGATCGAGTAGTGGGTGTGAAGGGTGGAAGATCTGGTCCTGCCCTGCTTCCTCGACCCCCACCAGTGCAGTGGACATGGATGTGGTCTGGCTGATTGGGGGGCATAGTGCATCATTACAAGCAGCACCAGGACAAGCTAGACCAGCAGCTCCCAGACTACAGGGGCAGGACCAGTCTGTTCAGAGAGGAACTACAGAGGGGAAACCTCTCCCTGAAGATCACATCAGTCAGACTCTCAGATGCAAACACATACAGGTGTTACATCGCGGCGCATTCTGGGACTGATGAGGCTCAAGTGCACCTCAGAGTTGAAGGTATTACACCTGTCTGATAGTCTGGCATCAATCAATAGACTCAACAAGGTGGAACAAGGCAGTTATCTTAGAAACTGCCTATTATAGGAAGTTCAACTAGCTACCAGCGGGATCCAGGAATGACCTGGTTGATGTGCTATACTTGAATCGCTTCCTTGAATAACATCCAAAGGCATCAGTAAGTGCAGTAAAAGATTAATCCATTTATTCTAACATGAAACATCGATAAAATTCCATAGTGCCTGCCACGCACTTTTCGTGGGAAAGCGGTCAAAACCTATTGCCCTTCCAGGGTCAACACCTTACCACAATAGCAAACCTACCTATATATACCTGTGAGCCAATTACTAGCATTGCACACAATGCACCTTGGCTGTAACAGCCTATTTGGCTGCTACTGTACACTGCCTCTGTACACAATAGCATAGAGCTACCACCATGATGCCCGTATACAACCTAGAGCATTTGATTGGATAGACAGATTTCTGAGTAAAACCGGCTGATAGCTAGACGCACTTGCAGAGCAAATTCCATTTGCTCCCGCTAGAGTACGTCTAGATTTCAAGGCTAATCTTCTAGGCCAGTTTAAAAGTTTTGAGTGTAACGTCCTTTCCAATACACAAAATGTAAATCTTAGAATTTGTTATTCTTTTTCATGTTTTATACAATACCCATATACACTGATAAATCAACTTGGCAAGGACATATTGAGCTAAAACCACTACTTATCCATTGTAAGTAATGGTAGGTAATTCTGAATCAAATCAAGACACTTAAAGGGTAGCTCCGGAGTAAGTTTAAGCATAGCCCTATTGCTACAAGCCTTCTAACGGCAATATATTTCGCATGGAATGAAAGAATTTCATAGAAGCATAGATCTTTACATCGAGTCAAAGGCACCTCAGATCTTACTTTCGGTTTTGAATAGTCAGGTCCTATTTATCCTGTGTTGAAGTGTAGAAGTAGAAGTCGTTTCTAGGTTCGCGTTCGGTCTATGCTTTTCCAAATTATTTTGTTCCACTCTTTAACTAATGCATTTAGCAGGCTCGTTCGGCTGGGATATGCTTTAATTCACTCCAGATTTTTCCTTTAAGTTTGAACTTCATATTGCATTATGGTTAAGAGTCAGTTCTGTGGTTTACCAGGGGCTGATACAAACCCTCTTCAGATTTCAATTAAAAGTTTTCATTGGTAGGAAAGATGGCTAAAAATGACAAATATTTTGGACCTGTCCTAGAAAAAAACTAGAGACTTTTGAAGTGATTCATAGGAAAGGTTGGTATTTGATGATTTTCAAAATGTACAATTTTACCTGTCACAAATGTGCAAATTTTACCCGTTGAATGTTTGGGTATTTTTCATTCGGATTGAGCAGTTATCCTGTTGTTAATTGATTAAAAATGTCCATGTAAACATACAGTGCCATTTTAAGTTACATATTTTAGATTAGGTTAGGGATAAAGCTCCCAAGGTGTCCCAATGGGAAATGATGGAGGAATATACAGTAGCCTACATGATTATATATACATACACATTAACACAATGTTCTCTCCAGCTGTGGGTTCCACTCCAATCATCACCGCAGAGAGACTGAGAGATGGGAGTGCGATTCTCCAGTGTGAATCTACAGGCTGGTTCCCTGAACCACACATAGAGTGGATGGATGATCGAGAACGAGTTCTATCAGCAGAACCCACAGAGTCCCACACTGGCACTGAAGGTTCCTTCACCATCAAACTCAACCTCACTGTGCAAGAGAGTGATGGCACCATCTTCCTGTGCAGAGTGTCAAACCAAAAACAGACTAAAGAAAAGAATGTTACACTCCCACGTGAGTATCTCAGAATATATAAAATCTTACACACATGAGTATATTATATATTCATACAGTATTTATTTCTTTATTTTACTTTCATGGATGGTAATTATATTTACAAAAAATGTGCTCTCTAGGTCTGGGTTCCACTCCAGTCATCACCGTAGAGAGTCTGAGAGATGGGAGTGCGATTCTCCAGTGTGAATCTACAGGCTGGTTCCCTGAACCACACATGGTGTGGATAGACGATAAAGAACATGTTCTATCAGCAAAACCCACAGAGTCCCACTTTGGAACTGAAGGATCCTTCACCATCAAACGCAATGTCATTGTGCAAGAGAGTGAAGGCAGCAACTTCTTGTGCAGAGTGTCAAACCAAAAACAGACCAAAGAAGAGAATGTTACACTCCCACGTGAGTATCTCAGAGTCTCGTCAAAGTCCATGATACGAAGTTTGTTGGTCCTTACCATCAGATAGCAGTAAGATTCAGTGAACCATATGTGTAGCAGAGGTTGATTCGACCACTTGCGGGTCCTAAACACACCACCCATTCAGCTACAGTACAACCAACCCACGGCATGAAAGTCAAATGCTCCAATCACTGAGCTGAAAAGCCCAGCCTTTAAATTCAGTGCCCCTGAAGCGTTCTTAAAGAACGCATCTAAACATGCACCAAATGTCACCCTAAAAGCTATGTAACCAGGGCCGTTTCAAGGTACTTGGGGGTCCCAGGCAAACAGGGTCAGGGGCCTCTAAATAACATTCCATTTTGATTGAAAAGTGAAAGACTTTTGACCGGCTTTTCTGGTACAGTGGAATCCGCTTATAGTGGTCACGTTGGGCCGGGCCAATTTGAACACTATAAGCGGTTGATTACTAAAACCGAATTTACCTTTATTTCACTTATTTTTATGCAGAATTCAATGAGAACAATGAAATGAAATAGATACAGTAGCTTCCACATTTATGGAATTTTATTACAGTAGGCCTACCGTATCATTCAAATTTAATACATGTAACAGTCCATACTGCGCTGTGCGCAGACATAACTCTGGTACGTAACTTATAGGCTATGTGCCGTGTGTCGGCTCTGCAGCCAGTGCTTTTTTTTTCCAGATGCTCTCCTCACTGTACTCCTCTCTCATTCTGACCCACTGTTGCTCGAGCCACTCGTCGCGTGACACAGTGTCAGCCTCAGCAGCCTCCCCGTGCAGCTTCTTAAACACAATGTTCTCCCTCTTTTTAAATCGCTCAAACCAGCCGCTAGAAACTTTGAAACTCTCGTCTCCGAGGCTTGTTGCTAATGCTGCAGCCTTCTCCCTGACCAAGGGTCCGCTCAACGGAGCGTTGCGAGACCCGGGCATGATCAATCCAATAACTACACGTAATTTTAAAATTATTTTTGCACTTTAACATTCATAAAATGGCCAAAAATGAACATTATAAGCGGATTTCTTGATTGCTATAAGCGAATTATTTAAACAGCATTTGTATAGAAATGATTCCGTCCCAAGCCTTTTGATCTATATAAGCGGCTGATTACTATATCCGTGACCACTATAAGCGGATTCCACTGTAGTTGAAAAGACGCATTTTCTTGTTTTCTAACCAACGTTCCATTTTGGTTGAAAAGTGAAAGTTTATATGACATCTTTTTCTGGTCGTTGAAAATACATCTTGTCATGCCATCTATACAACATTCCATTTTGGTTGAAAAGTGAAAGGTTATACAACAGCTATTTCTGCTTGTTTAAAAGATGTCCCTCAAAAGCCGACTTTTCAGCATCTACATTTGGTTGAAGCCACGTCTGTCCAGTGGCTTTTTCGGTTAGTTGAAAAGACGTCCCTTGAAAGCTGTCTCTTCAGCCTCTATATTTGGTTGAAGCCACGTTTGTCCAACATCTTTTGCCGGTCATTGAAAAGATGTCCCTTTGAAAGCCGTCTTTTCGAGCATCTACATTTGGTTGAAGCCACGTTTGTCCAACGTCATTTGCTGGTCATTGAAAAGACGTTCCTTTGAAAGCCGTCTTTTCAGCGTCTACATTTGGTTGAAGCCACGTTTGTCCAACGTCATTTGCTGGTCGTTGAAAAGATGTCCTTTGAAAGCTGTCTTTTCAGTGTCTACATTTGGTTTAAGCTACGCTTGTCCAACGTCATTTGCTGGTCGTTGAAAAGACAGCCTTTGCAGGTCGTTGAAAAGACATCTTATTAAAGTGGTCTTTTCAGAATCTATGTTTTGTTGAAACCACATCTGTCCAACGTCATTTTCTGGTCATTGAAAAGACGTCCTATAAAAGCCGTCTTCTCAACATCTATATTTGGTTGAGACGCCTGTTCAACGCCTTTTTCTGGTCTTTGAAAAGACGTGATTTAAAAGAGGTCTTTTCAGCGTCTATATTTGGTTGAAGTCACGTTTATACAGCGTCTTTTTCTGGTCGTTGAAAAGACGTGCTTTACAAGCAGTCCTTTTAGCATCTATATTTGGTTGAAACCACATCTGTTAAGTGTCTTTCTCTGGTTGTTGAAAAAACATCTTAACTTATTTTACACTGTCATGTTGCTATTTTTTATTAGTTTATAAGCCTATATTATCCTTTTATAGGCTTTTAAAAATGTGCATTGTGTATTTTCAATTTTTATTTTACAAACTCATCATCTATAAGATGATAATCTAGACAAAAATAGAAAGGCTCTTATAAATGAATAATTCAAACGAAAAATTACATAAATTATTTTATTTTTCATCATGAACACATTTTTGTAAATGAATACATCCATATGTTTTTATTCATTTATTTTATTGCTTGTTGTAGTCTCCACCACCGGTCTGGGGCATGTTTCAAATGGTCTGCCAAGTTCGGTCCGTGGTTGTGTCGCTCCACTTCTTCACAGCATCTGGAATGACAAGGAAACCATTTTCATTTGATTAGGGGTGCCATTTATAACACTGCAGTGGCAATGTTGCCCAAAAAACAAAAAAAACACACAGGTTCTTTTCAAAACTAAAATGGTCAAGTTATCATGCTGGATAGGTATAGCCATCACCTTTTCTGCATTTCCTTGTTCCGTTCAAGAGATATGCTTAAAAATACTGTTTTCGGTAATGGCGGAAATAAAAATGGCCGCCACAAGCCATTATTCTGAAATTGTTCAGGGCACCAAACTGTACAAGTGTACCAAATTTCACGCTTTTATGAAAAAGAACATTTCACCTTTATTTGGTTGGTTGAAATGCAGTCTGAAATGGACATCCAGTAAATGTCTTTATTTTGTTGGTTGAAATATGGTCTGAAATGGACATCTGTCTTTGGTTCAAATGATGGCCACGACTCACAGACGGGATTTAGCCCAAATATTAACGTCTATTAAAGGTTGTGTGCTGGGGGGGTTACAGGAGTGAGGCAGAAATGCTCCCCTTCTAGGCAGAGGTCTATCCTGTTTTGGAAAGATTTTTTAAGCTATTTTTCTGTCCTTATTGAACATTTAGACTGGATCCACTTACTGCACCATGTGCTCTGGTTTAATTTGATACCTATTTTGTCAATAGAGCTTAAAAATTGTTACCTCACTCACATCAGATGATGTGCTACGTAACTTTCGTAAGGCACTTCCGCACAACGATCTGATGTTGAAGCCCTTCAGAACGATTTCAAGCCAAGTTTGTCCAGTTAGATTCAAGGATTTCTGGCTCCTGAAATAACTTGTCTATCGCTGATCATCAGATGTTAGCGTGTAGCGCTACATCTGACGTGAGTGAGGTAATAAAAATTGAGGATATGACAATGAATGGGTTTCCGTTGCATTTCTCGCGATTTATAGCGCTGCTCACAACAATAACGCATTACATGCATTGAATGCGGGACAGGATCTGTTTCTGACGTTAAAAAACTATAATTACCAAAAAAAACAAGATGTCCTGCGAAATATTGGGCAGTTGACGACCCTAGGCATATTATTTTGATAATAAAAGAAAAAGAAGGAGCAAATTTAGCCCCTTTGTGAGAGCTTGCAGTTCATGCACTATAGGCCTAAAGTATACCTGGGCAAACTAAGGCCCGGGGCCACATGCGGCCCGTTGAGCCATTTAATCCGGCCGGCAGAGCCTTTCCAAAATAAAAGAATTTCTCATTTAGTCCAGGTGACTAAGATTAAAGATCTGATTTACCAAATCTGTTGTATTCATAAAATACAAATCCCACCCTTTTAAACCTTCATGTTAACATGTTCTCTGAAGAAAGTGGGGCTTCTGGTTTGAGACTTCCCAATTTACTGGCATGAGCCGGTTGACTGTTAACACCCGGCCCTTTAGTCAAAATCTAAAACCCAATATGGCCCTTCGGCCAAAATAATTGCCCACCCCTGGCCTAAAGCCTGATTTATAGTCAGGAACAGACGTAACTGCGCGATAACGCAGTGAGCCACGCAGTTATTCCCTGTATTGATGGCAGAGAACAATCCTCTCGCTGCCCCTACCTTGACGCATAGCACAGATGTAGTGATCTGTAGTAAAAACCAAAAACTCACTGCGTCTGCCTGTCGGTGATAGGCTGACAAAGGAGTATAACCAGCCCTTAAAGGAATAGGCGAACGACAGGCTAAATGGAAACTCCAAATTACGGCGCTCTATGCTAAGCTAAGATAACGCTGCGCTTCTGGATACGGAGAAGCACAGGTCTGAAAGAAAAACACTTTTGGTCACTTATCCAACACAGGGGAATATGGTAAGAGACTAAATTTCGTTTTGGGGTGGCCTATTTCTTTAAGTCATGCTACTGCAAAGTAATAGGCTTCTTAGCACTGAAAGACAAATTATATTTGCTAGCTTGCTAAGAAATGAACCCTTGGCCATTTTTATTACAGTAAGATATCCTTTACCTTTTTTCTTTCATTTCTCCACTTGACATTATACTCCCTTCATTCAACTTGTAGCCAAAGTTTGCGTCTTTTTTGGCAGCCAGCCAGTGGGTGGGGCATAAGGATGGGGCCTTTTAAGTGGGATTTTCAACATAGGATTTTTCATAGAATTTAAAGGGGTGGTCACACAGTTGTCGCTGCTATGAATAGATACCCAATATGTCATTCTCGGCAATTGCTTTGGTTGCAACGGCCCTGTATGTAACATCACCAGACACATTGCAACACGACTCTGTAGTGTTTATGATTACAAGTGTCTAACAAAGACAGTTTTACTACAAAGTACAATGCATGTTTGGGGAGGTGTACCTGCAATATCAGGCCTCTGTCTTTGAAATTGCACTTTGCACAGTCCTTCAAATATGCTGCCACAGAGGGTAGTGTAGAATTTCTTAGCAAATAGAAGGCCCCAGAATTCTATGTTCCATATTCCATATTTCTACAAGTACTGGTGTTAGACATTGACCCTTGAAAATGGGAATGAATACTTTTCTAAATACAGCACTCTGAAAGTGGCACCTCAAAAACAGGCTTGGGATTAAATGACAAAAAAAAATGTAATGGCAAAACTAAAGGAGCTGGAAGCTATAATCCAGGGGTCGGCAACCCGCGGCTCTTGAGCCGCACGCGGCTCTTTAGCACCCCCTAATGGCTCAATGGAGGTTTTGCAAAAATGTGTGAAAATGGAAAATAACTTCTTTTTTTTTTTTTTTATATGGTTTCTTAGGGGGTAAACATTCTTATGTTGTAAAAATGTGTGTAGTTGTAAATATATTTCATTTTATATGATATTTAAGAAATTTGCGCTTCAAATGCTGGAAGCCGTTTTTATCATTCGAGCGCAAGCTGACAGCCAGGGATAGAGCGAGGCACGCTCTCCCACTTCTCATCCCTGAGAGAGTTCAAAGACGCCCATCACGATCACACACTCTTGCAAGGTGCAAGGTCCGATGATGTAGCCTAGTGTCTGTAGCTGAGGGGGAAGAGAAGGATGCTGCTGTGTTTGTTATAATGGGAGTTAGGCTAAACTTGAAGCAGCAATAGGCCTATCGTACATCAGTAGTCACGTGGTGCGTAATTCTCTCAAGGATGCGCTGCAGGGAAAATAAACATTTAATCATGAATGTTCATTTTGTAGGCCTATTTGTAGCCTACTTAGTCATTTTAATAGTAGACATACAGCTTATGTATTGACAGTCTATGTTGCCTTAAATAAGGCTTTTAGATTTTTGCGGCTCCAGACAGGTATGGTTTTTGTTTTTTTGGACCAATATGGCTCTTTTTTTGGGGTTGCCGATCCCTGCTATAATCGAACAGTTTCCTATTGTGTAATGTATAGTGTGTGAACCTCCTGGAATATTTTCAGCCAAATCTGATATGGTCCAGCAGGAGCATTCTGAGATTTGACGTGGAATGACCTCTTTCTAATAGCCTAGAACTCTGTCCTGATAGAGCGTTGTGATTGGCTAAACACCACAATGTCTGAATACAACCTAGAGCGTAAACAGTCATTGTACAGGCTTAGCGTTGTTTGAATCGACTGTTAGTTGCGCTGATTAGTTTTAGCTGTTTTCCCGGGGTTCTGTCACTCATAGCCAGACTATACATTTATATGATAGTATGGCTTGCCAGGCTGCATTTGTAGTCTAGTAAAGCTGAAATTAGATGTGGCTGTATGTATTGCATACAATCTGATTTTGTGTGTGTGTGTGTGTGTGTGTGTGTGTGTGTGTGTGTGTGTGTGTGTGTGTGTGTGTAAATGTGTTTGTGTGTGTGTGTGTGTGTGTGTGTGTGTGTGTGTGTGTGTGTGTGTGTGTGTGTGTTTGCAGGACATCTGTATTCTCAGCCCAGACATCACTGGACTCTGACTGGACCCATCCTGCTGTTCCTGACCGTGTTGGTCATTGGGTATAACCTCTCCAGAGGTAATACAATAATTCCTACTTCATTGTTCATAGACAAGATGTTTGCTGTAGAATCATTTACTGGCCAGGAGGTTGCTATTGGGCATTATAGATGTATAACCATATGAAAGGCCTTGTAGTTGAGCCCTGATGACCACTACCCAGGCATGGACTGGCCATAGGGCATACAGGGCAATGCCCGGTGGGCCGATGGTCATTTTTGGGCTGGGGCTGTCATAATTTACTCATTTTATATTGAATAAAATCATGGTGGGCCGCCATGGCCAAAAATGCCTGGGCCATTTTTTGGTCCCAGTCCGGCCCTGCCACTACCTAAATGGTGACCTCCACCCATCCCAATGCCACTCTTCTACCCTGTTGACTGTCACACAAACTATATATACAGTATATATATATATATATATATATATATATATATATATATGGGCAATTCCAGCGTTATGGACGTGACATTTTCGTGCATTATTGATGAACAAAAGGCCAGATAACCTCTGCAAACCTAGCAGTATTTCACAATTTTTTTTCATATTCTTCTGCAAACTCCATGGCTGAATACAGACAAACAGAAAAAAATAATATCATGATTTGCATCATAAGAATATGAGCCTTTCAATTTGCGTTATGGACGTGACGAAAAACGGACAAACTTTTGAGAGAGCGTAGTTTTTGCTGTGAAGTGTGTGAAATTTCTAGAGAAATGTAAATATTACTACATTCGTACCAAACAGGACACCTCAGTAAAGACAGAGAAATACTTAATTTCAAATGTAAATGTAAAAAAAGTTGGTTTTCATTGGGAGACATGGCGTTATGGATGTGACGTTATGGACGTGACGTCTGGAAAAACCCTCCAAAACGATACAAAACAATTGTAAACGGTGGATTTTAACCTGTAACAAGATAAATAGTAATATAACAATGAAAAATAACTGATAGTATTGCAGCTTTGTGTGTGTTATCACCCACTTATGCCCATTATAAGCCCCTCCATAGACTTACATTATAGCTGAATAGGGTAAAAATTTTAACTAACAGATATCCTTTCGAAACTTGCTCAGTTGAATATTTACATCGAGACAATACTTTTTTGTATTGGAAGTTTTCTGAAAGAATTTGTATGTCCATGTAGGTGAGACTTAAAGTTTTAAGGTGAGGTTTACTTTTTCGTGGAATTGCCCATATATATATATATATATATATATATATATATATATTTATTTTTTTTATTTTTTTTTCCCTTTGTTTTCTACCATCTAGTAACTCAGACAACATTCAGTACTCATGCCGTTATTCTGTTCATGATCAATCTATCCATCAGACTAGGGATTGTATGGATACTCTATCAGGCCCCTGGCAGGTGGGCTGAGCCTATGAGGCGTGAATCTGCCCAAGGTTTCTTCCTAAAAATGAATTATTAGTAAGCAAAGGGAGATTTTCCTTGCCCCGGTTACTCATGGGTGCTCCCAGTACTGTCTATAAAGTGCCGCGAGACAATGTGCTGTATTATAGCGCTCTACAAATAAAATTTAATTTAATTGAAAGGTGTTTTAGAGTTTTGCAATGAAGAGTAAATAGAGCTGATTAATTGTTCCAAAAATAGTTTGGTCTTGTACCTTGAGTCTTGAATGAAATAAATGTGTCTAAGTCACCAATCAGTTGGTTCAGAGAATGGATTCTGGCAACTATGATTAAATGCAACTGAAGCAAAATGGCATCCTGCCAGCAGGATTATAAGCATGATCTGTAGTTCTCTGTGGAACAACAGATGTTGTAACATGCTGCATGTTATTGCACTCCCTAGGCATCCATCATTACAAACAGTGGGTGATCTCCAGGTTTACATGGGGGCATGGCAACCCTGTGCCTGGTGAAGATATCAAGACCTACATAGAACCTGTCATTATTCAGAGACCCAAAGGGACAGATAGGGGCCTTATCAAGAAGATACGTCTAGACCAGCTGTTCAGCCCTGACAAAGATGAACTTCCTCCCACAGTGGTTGTTCTTAAGGGATACTCTGGATACGGCAAGTCCATCACCACACGCAAGATCATTTATGACTGGGCATCAGGGACACCTTACACAGATACATTTAAGCTGGTTGTTCTCCTGAGGTGTAAGGAGCTAATTATGCAGGGGAAAAGGAGTTTAATTGAGCTGGTGAGCTCTCCTCAGACATTCAAACCTGCCATGGAGGCTGTTCTGAAGGACTCCCCAGAAAAGGTGTTGTGCATCATTGATGGATTTGATGAGCTTATGAAGTCAGTTCCCAGCTCCCATCTCCCCAGCCAACCCTTCACTAGAGCGCTCCCTGCAGACACTATCCAGGCACTGCTGGGTGGACGCATCCTGCCCGAGTCCTTCCTGCTGGTCACCACGAGACACACCGCAGCCGAGAGGCTAATAGAAATACTAAGGCAACGGAAACAGCAAATACATGGACAACAGGGGCACCGCTACACTGAGATCCTGGGCTTTAATGAGGTTGAGGTGAAGCGTTACATTGACACATTTCCCTTTGAGAACCAGATAAAATCTAAAAAAATGTATGATAATGTGCTTGAAAACCTTTTCTTGCTCTCCTCCTGCTCCACCCCTGTGAGGTGTTGGATGACCTGCTGCTCTGTCCTGAAAGAAAACTGTGATAGTCAACCATTGGCACTGGAGACTAGGACCTCAATATACTTGCTATTTGTGTCCACTTATCTGAAAGACACCAACATTACTAGTGAGTCATTGAAGATTTTGACAAAACTGTCAAAAGATGAAACATCGGAAGGCAAATTCTTGTTTGATCAGAAGAAGGTGATGGGTCTCACCAATATCCCTCTCCTTCAGAGAATCAGTGCAGTAGAGCGAATGCTGTATGGTGTTATTCACCAGAGTGTTCAGGAGTTCCTTGCAGCTCTTTACTACTTCACCTTAGGAAAGGCTCAGATGAAGAGTGAAGTGGAGAAACTGCTGGAATCAGCGAAAGAAGCTTCTGAAGCTAAAAGCTTCCATCTACTACCAGTCATTCGCTTCCTGTTTGGCCTCTCAAATGGAAATGCATGGAAACAACTCCCTGAGAACTTCAGACTCTTTTTCCAGAACATCACATCCCCAGCAGACAACCCCATCCAAGGCTTGCTAGAAGAACATATTTTGAAAGAGTTTGATTCCTTTATTATGACAGGTGTGAGGTTGTTGTTCTTCATCCACTATATTTTTGAGCTCCATGATGAGGAGATTGTGAAGACAGTTATGGGACAATGGAAGAAGATTGAAATTGACTCTCTTGCCCTAAAGTGGGAGGACTGTTTGGCACTGAGTTACTGTTTGCAACACAGTCCTGATATTGTGCGTCTCAACCTCAGTAACTGCAACCTCACAGCAGACAAGCTCAAGTTACTGAAACCTGCAATAGCTGGTCTGAAGTGTCAGGAACTAGGGTGAGTGACAGATTATACATAACTGTAAATGCCTTATTGTCAATTATGAATGATGCCTGGAGCTAGCCTGACACGCCAGACTATATCATAAGAATGTATAGTCTGAAGACCACTGATAGACTGTGCCTCAATGGAGGGGCGGGTGCTTGCGTTGTCTTGCGTTGTCTCTCCACATAATAGGCTAGCGTTCCAGCCAGTGGTACCAGCTGGTATATCAAACTTTTCCCGTAGCCCGTCGGTAACACGGCAAAGACATATTTTTTCAGAACGAAAGACTTAAGTGCACTTTCTTGTTTCACTTCCAAAGAAAATGTCAAGTGCAATTCATCCAAAACTAAAGCCAAAGACGAATCTCTACATACGGCTCTGGTTTGAGCAGGACTGTCGTCATCGTACAAAGCCCGCCTTACGATTTCCTGTACACATACCGCGCTGTGATTGGTTATCCGCCGCCAGAGGAAGGATTACAACGGGTTTCTATCAGGGGTCTCTAGACGTATCCGCTGTGCATATTCAAATTTGCTACCGCTAGGGGTACGTTTAGAGTTCTAGGCTAGCCTGGAGCCACAAATGACCAGTTTTATGTTGTCACGGACAAGTCTGCATATCAGTATTTTCGGTAACACTTTATTTGAAGGTACCGTCATAAGACTGACATGACACTGTCATTAACTATGGCATGACGTCAAGAATCTGTCATAAACTTTATAAACTTTATAAAGCTGTCATGACTTCTGGCATACCCTAACCCTAACCATGACGGTGACACTTAATGACAGAAGTCATGACAGGTGTATAAAGTTTATGACAGATTCATGACGATGTCATGTCATAGTAAATGACAGTATCATGTCAGTTTTATGACGGTACCTTCAAATAAAGTGTAACCGTTCTATAGACACTGTTGCAGGATGGTAAATGCTGACTCATTGTCTTGTACCTGACCTCTGGTTAGATGCTTACTCATGTTATCTGATCTACAATCTGATGTTTTGGTTGCAGGCTAGATGTGGAGGACCTGTCAGATCATAATGACCTGGTTTCAGTTCTGGGGGGTGGAATGGTCCTGAGAAGACTGAGGTAATGAGACCTATTATTTCTGCTAATCACTACTATAAGACACAGCAGAATGAATTGCCTCATGTTTGCCTTCCTTTGTAGATTGATTGCTGAAACATAAATACATCATCAACATATGTGAGTGTAATCACTTAAGTGTGTGCTGAGCACTGACCAAATGCAGCTATTCTATTCCAGAGTGGAGAACAGCCAGCTGTCAGATGAGAGTGTTCAGCAGATCCTCAGCGCTCTAAAGAAACAGAAGTCTGTGGGTTCAGTTTATCTCTCAGTGAAGACAGTCAGCTTAGACATGGCAGAGAAGCTGATAGAGCATGTATGCAGTGCTGCAGTCACGGGAATTATGAGGTGAGAGATACAATAAATATAATACTACATCATCAGCATAATTCAGCAGTTATGATTCCAGATGATCTGTTTCAGATAAGTGATCATTATTTCATCTTGTTTAACAGTGTGACACTGACTAGGACATTGCTGTATGGTGAGGAAGATTATCTCTGCTCATCTCTTCACGTGGGGAAAGACCAGCACAGCTTCACGTGAGGCAACAGCACATTTGTTATCAACATTGATAAGATGGATTAAAGATTGCTTATCAATTGACTGGTTCCTGGGGCTTCTTTTTGACTGGCTAGGGTGCAGTACGACTGGTAGCCTGGGCACCTATCTAGTGGAGTTGGACAAATAAGCCAATAAATTGATTGCATTATACAAGTTGAAATATTTAATCAATTTATGCTGTTATCGCTGGCAATATCACCCCAGTGTATTGATTCATCTGCCTATGTGTGTGTGTGTAGTGAGTGAATATAACATCTGTGTCTGTGTGTTTACATAAGTGTGGGCGTTGAACATGATGCCAGCATCCTCCAGCCTGCTCTGTGTGAGCTATCAGTCACTTTAGCCAGCCGTGGGGACAAGAAACACATGGAACATATGGAGCACTGGAGAAACCTCCTCCAGCAACTGAGAAAGCTGAAGAACAAGTAAGAGCTCCCTGTCTAATTAGTATATATACATATACTACAGCACATATACATACAGTAAATACATATGAATACCTTGCTCTTTTTTCTCTAGGTCAGAGGTGGATTACAGTGTTCTGGATGAGCATGTAGACCAGCTGTTGGAGTCACTCTGCTCTCTGCCTGGGCTGCAGAAGGTGTATATAAAGGCCAACATCCAGACCATACAGTGGGCCTCTGTGATGTACCCACTCATCCTCACATGTGCCAGTCTACAGGAAATAGAGTGAGCTATAACAGTGATAACATTACAGTTTTTCCAATAGCTAACAAGCGTTTGTCCAATCCTTTACCACATTTTCAAAACTCTAAGTACAGTTAACAGTTACTGAGTAGCTTGCCCAACACTGGTGTTGATGAATTGGCATGCCTCGTGTGAACTTGTTATGCTCATATAAGCTATAATCACCATAGACAAGTCATGAAAGTAAATCTATTATGAATAACCTCTTTTTCTTCATGAAAGGTTTTATTTACTTATAAATATTCACATGTTTACCTGCATGTGTTGTTTTAGTGTGACAGTGGGGGAACAGGGAGAACACGGAGACACAGTCTGCTCATTTCTCTCGGTGAAGAAAGACCAGCATAGAACTCTCAGGTAAGAGAACATTATCAGCAAAGAGACACTTGCAAAACATACAGTTATCATAACCCTGTATCCGCTGCGAGGTAGGCCTAATGGCCTAAACTCTGATTTTTACTACACGCCCCTACACTGGCTTTGTGTGTCTCATGGGCTTCTAGAATGAGTTACCAAAAACCATATTTCACCTTTTATTGGGAACACAAACATCTGAATCCCAGTCCTCTCTGTCAACTACAGAGTTTAAATGAAGATGACTTTAAAAGGTCTGCTCTTGCATTCATGCGTGGAACACTTGTCACTTTAACAGTGCAGTAAGGTAATGATCACTCTCTTACGTGTGTGTGTGTGTGTGTGTGTGTGTGTATTTGTCCAGTATAACTGTGGGACAGGATATCGCAAGAATCTCCTCATCACCTGAGCAGAACAGGTCAGTCAGTCTCTTCTCTTGAAGGATACTTATTCTTTAGAGAGTGGGAATGAAACCTGAACTTGGTGTGTGTGTGTGTGTGTGTGTGTGTGTGTGTGTGTGTGTGTGTGTGTGTGTGTGTGTGTGTTTGTTTCCAGGTCAAGTCCTCTGTCTCTTTTCTCTCTCACCATCCCAGACGCAGAGGTTCCCTTAAGTGAGAGGAATGATTTCCTGAAGACGTTTGACTCCTTGAGCAGGTAGGAGAGCTGCTGCTGTTGGAAAATTCTCATTAAATGTAAGACTGAAGGTGTTTGATTGTGTTTTATATTGTTGTTTCTCAGGACGTGGACTGCTGATATGGACGATCTGTTCTCCTTCCTGCACTCTGTGTCTGGTCTGAGGGAGGTGGACCTGAGGGTGGCCAGCCTGACACACACATGGACTCAACACGTCCTCACACTCATCAAGGACAAGGAGATCAGGTACCACACACACACACACACACACACACACACACACACACACACACATGTATCTGACACACACATGGACTCAACACGTCCTCACACTCATCAAGGACAAGGAGATCAGGTACCACACACACACACACACACACACACACACACACACACACACACACGTATCCGACACACACATGGACTCAACACATCCTCACACTCATCAAGGACAAGGAGATCAGGTACCACACACACACATGCACACACACAGGGCTTTGCAATGCTTATGGGTAACATATTGCAAAGCTGTGGCTGGTAACGGCTGTGGCTGGTAACAACTTAGGGCTCACTAGCCACTCTGCCGGGTGGTTTATTCTGTGGTGTGACAAAATATATTAATTAATTGTTAATTGTTTTATCAGACAGCATCCAATATCATAAACACATTGCAATATTGAAGTCTACAACTCCCATGAGCACCATAAACATTCTGACACAAAATGTGTCAAACGTTCAAATGTTCGATAACATCTCTAACATCATTGTGAAATGGTGGTTAGAAGCAGGAAAGCTGATGAAAACTGAAGGGCTGATAATGAACAAAAATCCTGAGCCTGAACTGTTTTCCATATCAGGGAGGTGTGCACAGGTGGCGGGGTTTCATGTTTGCAACACACTTTTAAAACTCTACTTGGCCATGGGTAAATTCAATATCTTTGACTAGGAGGCAGTGATGAGCATGCAAGGATGTACTTTTAACTTGGAACATGTTATTTATTAATTCCCATGAGTTCCATGAAATTTATATAGGTATACAATGAGCAGTAAACATTGAAATTTCAGTTGAATCCTCTTTACATATCTGGGTACTAGGCGCCTGAACATAGGCTGTTCTTAATCAATTCAATTCAATTTTATTTGTGGAGCGCTCAAATACAGTGCATTGTCTGTCTTTACAGACAGTAAGGGAAGCATCCATGAGTAACAGGGGCAAGGAAAAACTCCCTTGGCTTTACTAATAAGTTACTTACTTACTTACTATAAATATTACTTACTAATTAATTTTTTGGGAAAAAAAACACCTCATGGACTCGGCCTACCTGCCTGGGGCCTAATGAAGTATCTGTACAGTCAGTTTACACAGAACAGCATGAGTACTGAATGAATACTACTGTTCAAAAGTTTGAAGTCACCCAGACAATTTTGTGGTTTAAAAAAAACCTCACACTTTTATTTATTGAATGAGTTGCAAAATGAATAGAAAATATAGTCAAGACATTGACAATGTTAGAAGTAATGATTTTTAATTTAAATAATAATTTTTCTCCTTCAAACTTTCTGACTGCTTTCGTCAAAGAATGCTCCATTTGCAGCAATTTCAGCATTGCAGACCTTTGGCATTCTAGCAACCCCACCATCACGTTACCTCCACCATGCTTGACAGATGGCATCAAGCACTCTTCCAGCATCTTTTCAGTTGTTCTACGTCTCACAAATGTTCTTCCGTGTGACCTCAAACTTCGATTTGTCTGTCCATTACACTTTTTTCCCAATCTTCCTCTGTCCAATGTCTGTGTTCTTTTGCCCATATTAATCTTTTCCTTTTATTGGCCAGTCTCAGATGTGGCTTCTTCTTTGCCACTCTGCCCTGAAGGCCAGCATCCCGGAGTTGCCTCTTCACTGTAGATGTTGACACTGGCGTTTTGCGGGTACTATTTAATGAAACTGCCAGTTGAGGACCTGTGAGGCGTCTATTTTCTCAAACTAGAGACTCTAATGTACTTGTCTTCTTGCTCAGTTGTGCAGCGGAGCCTCCCACCTGTTTGTGCTGTTCTCTGAAGGGAGTAGTACACACCATTGTAGGAAATCTTCAGTTTCTTGGCAATTTCTCGCATGGAATAGCCTTCATTTCTAAGAATAAGAATAGACTGTCATGTTTCACATGATAGTTATTTTTTCCTGGCCATTTTGGGTGTTTAATCGAACCCACAAATGTGATGCCCCAGATTCTCAACTACCTCACAGGAAGGTCAGTTTTATAACTTCTCTAACCAGCAAAACGGTTTTCAGCCATGCTAACATAATTGAACAAGGGTTTTCTAATCATCCATTAGCCTTCTAACGCAATTAGCAAACACAATGTACCATTAGAACACTGGAGTGATGATTGCTGGAAATGGGCCTCTATATACCTATGTAGATATTGCATTAAAAACCAGACGTTTGCAGCTAAAATAGTCATTTACCACATTAACAATGTATACATGTAGAGTGCATTTCTGATTAGTTTAATGTTATCTTCATTGAAAAACAGTGCTTTTATTTTTAAAAAATAAGGACATTTCTAAGTGACCACAAACTTTTGAACGAGGCCGAGTCCATGAGCCGTGGATCTGCCTGAGGTTTCTTCCTAAAAACAAATTATTTGTAAACCGAAGGGAGTTTTTCCTTGCCCCTGTTACTCATGGATGCTTCCCGTACTGTCTGTAAAGCGCCGTGAGACAAAACACTGTATTTGAGCGCTCTACAAGTAAAATTTAATTTAATTTAATTTAATTCATGTGTGTGTGTGTGTTCAGTGTTAATGTGCTGCAGGAGTGGGGCAGTCAGGAGGAGAGTCTCTGCTCATCTCTCTATGTGACTACAAAAACCAGAAACTTCAGGTGAGTTTGCAGTCGTGTCCACTACACCCCCACCCCCCCCCCACCCCCACTATTGAATGAATGAATGAATGACAGGCTCTCTCTCTCTCTCTCTCTCTCTCTCTCTCTCTCTCTCTCTCTCTCTCTGTCTGTGTGTGTGTGTGTGTGTGTGTGTGTGTGTGTGTGTGTGTGTGTGTGTGTGTGTGTGTGTATGTTCCAGGTTGTCAGTGGAACACCTGAGCCAGGGGAACAGCACTCCTGCTCTCTCGTCTATCTCTTTTGTGGCAGATTCACAAACAGACTGGATGAACCACATCAACAGCTTTAACTGGACTGACTACTTCAACAAGTTTCACACTCTGAAACATCAAATTGAAAGGTACACAGTGTGACTGTTGATCTAATTTATTTATGTGAAGATTGTGCAGATTCACTATAAACCCCGATTTTGGTTCAGAGAGGGTCAGTATTCCATAATCTTTGTTTGGTGTGTGTGTGTGTGTGTGTGTGTGTGTGTGTGTGTGTGTGTGTGTGTGTGTGTGTGTGTGTGTGTGTGTGTGTGTGTGTGTGTGTGCTATTGCAGTGAGTATGTGCATGACTATGCAGCTCCTCTCCTGTCCCTGCTGCACTCTGTGTCTGGTCTGAAGGAGGTGGAGTTGAAGGTGAGCTGTTTGACTGACAGCTGGGCTCAGCTTATCATCTCCCTCATAGACAACTGCTCCAGCCTACAGGAAGTGAGGTAAGAGCACTTCCTGTCCCTTACTGGCCTTAAGTGCATGAGAATACCAGAAGTGTTTCCAATGGGTGCATCTCAATGCATAATTCCTCCATCCTCCTTTCCTCACATCCAACCTTTCCTCTGTCCTAGCCCCTCCTCCTGTGAAGGAAAAATGGAAGGAACGATGGGAGGATGGAGGAATCAAGGACAGACAGATATAAGAAATGAGATGCATTCATGCATCGCTAGATTGAGACGTCCACCATTACAGATGACATCTCTGAAAAAATTGACCAAAATAAATGCTATCTTCATCAAATACAGGCTATAACAACAACCAAATATTGTTATTCATCTGAATGCAATGTAATTAAACTAGGACAATTAAATCACAATCTGCTTTGCATCAGTTTACTTTTGTCTTATAACCACGGACTAATGCAGATCCTAATAACCTTGACTAAACTGTCAACTTTCTTGCTGAAAATGAATATGTTTTTTCTATTATTTCTAATATTATTTATTTTCCCGTGCTCCAAACAGTCATTTGAACCTCCTTCTTGCAAATCGCAAACTCATTTTTTAAATTGGATGTCGAGGTGACAGAATGGGAGGGCATTTAAACTTTTTTGATTCTTGAATCAAGCTGTTTGCGCTTCCGTGTTTTCTCCGCAAAGGATACACTTCCTATGCTTCCTCCCTTATCGGACCTTTCTCCTCTCTCCACCGTCCTCGTTCCTCTCTCCTTCTCGTAGCAATCAGACAATTGAGACATCCTCGATGACGTCGAGCCTCAAACAATTTCCGGGGCATAAGTACGGAGAACAGAGGACGGAGTCTGAGGAAGCATATTGATATGTACCCAATGTAATGGGACACTCTGTGTCAAATTAATAAATCCACTGTAAACCTCAATACATTTGTTGAAGTAATGTTTCAGTGGAAACGTTTTGCCACTAACATTTAATTTTCCCTTTTAGACCAGTTCTCACTCCCATGATCCTTTGCTACAGTGAATCTATCAACTTTTAAAATTTGTGATTTAACTCAAACTATTTGTGTGTGTGTGTTTGTGTTTCTGTGTGTGTGTGTGTGTGTGTGTGTGTGTGTGTGTGTGTGTGTGTGTGTGTCTGTGTGTGTGTGTGTGTGTGTGTGTGTCTGTGTGATGAAATGTGTGTTTCCCTCTGCAGGCTGTCTGCAGGTCGGTTGGCAGTGAGTGAGAGTCTGTCAGTCAGCAGTGAATATGGACCCTTATTGGTGGAGAATATTGACCACCTACAGCAGAGTTGGAAAGACACACACTGTACCATCATTCTCACAGGGTAGGTATCTCACACACACACACACACACACGCAGTAGAGATCTTTTTTGTTCATAAGTACTGCTGGAGAATTAGGTGAGAATTTGAAGGCACTCGTTGCAAAAAGCATGTCAGCATAAAATTGCTGGTGTTCATAACTAAACTACCATGATAAACTTAGTGGTAGTGGTAGATAATATTCCCCGACACAACCATATTTCAATTTGTATGGGATATTTGGTGATAACCACGTTATTTAATGAGTCTCCATACAAAACAGAAAAAAACTTAAAAACGTACGATGGTGAAGTTGATTAAAGCTGCTTCCAGACTGCCCCAACAAACGCTAACAAACTCTAACAAACGCCAACAATCACAAACAGTTGGGTCAGTGTGGACCATCAGTTTGCATTTGTCTGTTCTATTCGGGAAAAGTCGGAAAAGTTCAACATGTTCAGTCGGGTCGGGTGGAGTTGTAGAATGTCTGACCAGTGCAGACAGCTTTCCAACAAACTACAACATTCTGAAAGCTTGTTCCCTCGACAACTAACCAAATAGAATGCACCAGAGATGTCAGTATTCCATTGATCTTTGATGCTCACGTGAGCGCTTGCTTAAGTTTTATAGCCTATAGGCATAAAACTGCAACTGCATCGTTTTTCGCTTGAAATGGCTTATTTTTTGGACACATGAACGCGAAGAATGGAAAGAGAAAACATGGTTAGAGCTAGCCTACATCTTCAAAGCTCCATTCTCAATTTAGGCTATTAAACTATGATGAATAACCTCAATGAAACGCGCCATCGTTGTTTGTAGTGACAGAGGAACGCACGGTTATGAGATCAAATTAAACATCATATCTTTTCATATTTCAGGGCTTGCATTTGCCATTGCCATTGTAGGCTATGTGGCTTGGGCGATGCGCAAAATGGGTCAGCACGAAATTTTTCTCTCGCATCCCAGTGAGCAGTAGCCTATCTACTCGAGTTGAAATAAAAATGTAAAATCATCCCCCTTCTCAAACGGCATCCCCCATACGCTATTTTACCTGTTAATGTGGAAATTACAATTATTTTAACATTAGATAAGCCTACTACCATTTGAACATTTAGAGGCTTTGCGTTTATGTAGCCTACACGATTAAATAAAACAGGTTTCAGCGATAACTCCGGCCAAATTGCAGGTTTCTGAAAACTCCCTCAGGCATTCCATAAAGTTGGCATGAAGCTGACTAGCGAATTTATCGTGCGAGCGCATTTGCGAAATAAAGTTTGTCTACTGTAGGCTATCACGTAGATGCCGGTCACACGCAAATAGGGTGGCCAAGAGTACACAAAAACAGCGCGTATTTGACCCTCTTTATACTGTGCAGTGCTTGAAGAGCTGCTAGGCCTTTCAGTGTGACACACGCAGTTGACAGAGAACTCATGCAACTCATACGCGCAAGTCTATTGGCTAATGCTCACTTTATGACTGATGTAATAACACTGATTACGCGGAAGGTTTAGCCTACTTGATATTATTGAATAATTCTATTTTGAAATCAGCTTTCTATAACATTGGGCTGATGATAATAATGATCAAGGCATGCACATGACATTATGCGCATTGTATGGCACATGTTTCCTCCATGGACTGGGAAATGGACAGATGAGGAGTTAGCACAGTGTCTAAAATTCCAAATATTAAACAATTAGGCTACCTAATTATGCATAGGCTAGTAATTAAGAATGCCTCATCATTCCTGAATCATAAATCATGGAACAGAAGTGCACAGCATGGACCTCACATTCAACACTTCTGAAATGTAAAAATGTCCAGCAACGCAAGTCATAAAATAATTTCAACATCCATGCCAACAGTGCCGGCAGTGCACTTACAGGTGCAGCTGAAACAAAATCAAATCAGTCTTCGAAGCAGTGTAATTTTTAACAAATCAGCCTGTAGCTTCTGATAGGCTTAGTGCATAGTTGCATTAAAGGAGTTCTGTTATATTGTATCAAGCTGGCCACGATGGTCCACCACAGTACTCTTACAAGTAGGCTATTTGAGGTAAAGTTACAAATCTCTGCAAATTCTTGTTTGTGGTTCTTTTTTTTTACCGACAATATGTGTAGGCCTACCCTCAAGGGCAGATGTAGGTAAACTAAGGTCCCGGGGCCACCAGCAGCCAGTTGGGCTATTTAATCTGGTCCGTGGAGCCTACCCAAAATTTCTCATTAAGCCAAGGTGAATTATTAGATTATGGGCCTAGGTCTGGTTTATCAAATGTGTTGTATTCATGAAATACATGATATCATGTTAAAACAGTCAATATCTAAAACCCAACCGCTGCTCAAGGGTGTAGGCCTAGATTTAGTCTCAGAATTGATTGGGAAAGGGACGTGGACATAGCCCACCACCCCCTGCAACCTACCAACCTACCAAGTTTAATTACGTTTAATTGTTTCAATAAAACACAAACTGAACCCCACAGTCATTTAGGATATGTAGCCTACTAAGAAATGAGAAAACCTGCTTACAGCATGACATTGCAAAATTGACATCACTAACCATGTTCTAGTATAGTACCAAAAAGACTCTGAAGCATGTTTGTATGCCTTTTTTGTAGATAGTTCACTAGTTTTACGACAAAAACTACACAGTGTCCCTGACCAAAACACCAAAACAGATGGTGACAAAAGTCAGTCTTGTCAGGTAGAGTCTGGTCAGTCTGGACAGGCAGTTGGTATTGTGAACATTCTAAAGACAGAGAGCAGACAAATTCTGACAACTCCCAACTTAACAATGTTGGAGTTGGTTGGAGTTTGTTGGGGCAGTCTGGAAGCAGCTAAGGACCAGCACACCTGAAACTGCAGATAAGTGTTTTGTCAAATCTCCGGTTGAATCCAGGCGGGAACAAAGTCGTCTTTTTTTTAAAATATATTTGACATGCTGTAGCCTACTTGTGATGGTTGATGACGTGTTGTAAGTTATCTTTGTTTGTTCTTTGAAACTTCTATGGAGTAACTGGAGCATTTGTGTTTCAAACAGTTGCATCTTACCACATGGTGTTGAAGTGGGAATTAGTTCATCCTGTAGGTGGGGGTAATGCATCAAATGGTGCTCAATGTGACAGTTTTAAGACCCAAACAGACGAGGAAATGGTCACGTGAGGCTTCAACAACAACTCAAAAACATGTAGCTGCAACGATAGTGCCACTTCCAATGTTTAGCTCATCCAACGTCGTTGGGGAACGATTCTAAACACTAACGACAGTGAGACTACTTACTGTGTTTGTAACGAGAAAGTTCCAGCGACTGTAGTTGTACAGACTGTAGTCTTAGCGACAGCTTTGGGTAACACAAATGTCGGACCACCGTCGTGCCAACCACGGAAATTGCTATGTTAGTTAGCATCGACGCCGTTGGGAAACAAACTCCTTAATAGCACAGCCGAAAACGCAAGCTGGGCTGCTAGTATGCTAATAGTGCATTCCATTTGTTTCTGGAAACTTGGATTCGGAGCCCTGACGGACGTCATGTCCGCTAAAAACACAACAAACTTTGTCTCGATTGTATTCCATTTCATTGATAAATTCGGATGGAAGGTGGAAGCAAAATGAATTGGATATTGACCAAGACAGATGAATACGTTACAATCTTACTATAATGAATGATGTATAATACCAATATCATTCTGTGTACTGTCTGTAATCACGTATTACACCAACAAATAACACTTTAGAACAACCATGAATCCCTGCGCTACTTTGCTACTTTAGTAGGAACTGGCAGTAGCCCATAGGCTACCTGTGCTGGGGACTGACTGTTTTAGGATTAGATTGTTGCAGTCTAACTTTATTTTTGCTCTATCCACTAAAACTAATGTCATAATGTTATGTAGTTGGTTGTCATTCAGTGAAATGCCACTTCTCAATTTAAAACGTTAGCTAGCGTTAGCTCACTACAAACAATAGTCTATACAGTCTTTGACAATGGCTACCTGAAGTGAAATGGAAGTTCATTGATTTCACTTCCTGTTTTTAGCACAGAAAAGTATGATACATCCGACCCTCCGACTGCAAATGCACGATAACAAACACAAAAGATAAGTTCTAATTTTCTAAAGCTAGGCTATCACTTTACAAAAGGAAATATTGGCTTTCATTTTAATGACAAGCAAAAACTTACATTATGAACTCCATCAATCTAGCAATGACTGTAAACACAGTTTGTCTCTCTCTGATGGTAAACTTGTCTAATTCAGTAAAACAGCCTGCAATATCAATATTGACCTGTAGATGTCAGCCAAGTACCGTGAATGTCACTACTACCAGAGCCCGTTTACGGCGAGCCATGGCACTCCCTATTAACGCCATTCAACCTGCAATTCCAATTGCAAATCCGCAAGGGGCGATCGCGAGTCAGTGGAAAATCAATGGGCACCTATGAGGTATAAGGCTAAATTTATAATTTTCACATATTTAGGGACAACATATCACAGATGGCATTTTATTTTAAGCAACTTTGACATGGATGTCAATCAAAATGTATTAATACATATGACTATTACGTTTTTCATCTGTGAGCAGTTTTTTCCCCCTGACTCACTTTCATTCTGCTACTCTATTCTGGTGAATGGCCATAGGGCAGTGTTTCTCAAACTTTTTCAGACCGAGGACCACATTGGCCAAAACATATTTTTTCAGAGACAACATTGGCCAAAAAATATTTTTCAGGGACCACCTGCCATCGCACACCCTCGCTAAGTCACATGCTGCTACCCTTTAACCATGTAATGTATAGAGTAGGCACTTCAAATGCTTTAATAAACAGTAAATTACAGGTCTTCCTCTTATATTCAAGGAACAGCTAATCTTTGGCCCTCAAATAATGACAGAGGCTAAATTTACATATTATTATGGTAATTAAGTCGCGGACCACTTGAGCTTGCTCGCGGACCACCAGTGGTCCCCAGACCACACTTTGAGAACCACTGCCATAGGGAATGACTTGCTATGTCATGTGACAGACACTTTGGAAGGGACTTTACAAATTAACAAAAAATGCTAAAAATATTTTAAAAAATATGTGTGGACTTAGAATTAAGTCAAATTACTCTGAACCGCATGCATGAATGCATTTATTCAAGAAAAAATTGTATTTAAAGAAATACAGTATTTGTGGGTGTAGCTGCATAGAACCCAATTCATTCTTCACTTACTCGCACGCGCCATCTAGGCGCAGTACCACTGGATGTAAAAGGGGAGTGCTAATTCTCCCCTATTAAAAGTTCTCTGCTACTATTAAACACAGCATTCATGTTTGTTTCTGTTTGTTTGATTGTCTAACAGGATCAAAAGGAGGACTGTTGAATTTTCCAACCACTCCAAAGAGGGACGACTGAAGAGCAACAGACCAGTCAAGATCATCATCGGAGACGCATACAGAGAGGAACTCTTAGGCTCATGAAGATCACCAGGAATCTATCTCTCTCTCTCTCTCTCTCTCTCTCTCTCTCTCTCTCTCTCTCTCTCTCTCTCTCTCTCTCTCTCTCACACTCACACACACACACACACACACACACACACACACACAGGAACTACTAAACCTGTCAAGATCACCATCAGGAGATATAAATTCACAATAGAAACTCCTAGACCAGTGAAGTTCACCTGGAGTGACACACACACACTCTCTCTCTACACACACACACACACACACACACACACACACACACACACACACACACACACACACACACACCATTGAAGATCTATATTAAGGACACATGCTAAAGATCTCCTAGACCAGTGAATATTATTATTAAAGGACATTCATTCTCCAGGACACACTGAGAGTTTTGTATGGCTTATATTTAATGTTAAGTTGTATGTATTGTGTATTGCACATATTGATATATATTTTATCACATTATTACATGTGTATGTTATAGTGTATGTTATATTTTTGCCTATATATTTTATACACAGAGTTTCATCATATAACAAATGCTTTCTATGTGCAGTTTTTGGCTTCTCCACTAGAGGGGGCTGTCTAAAGGCTGTATGTGTCAGAGCAGGGGTGGCCCAACTACTGTACGGCCCAGGGGCCAATTACGGCCCTCGGCCCTCTTTCATGCGGCAGTCATTATGCAATGTGGCCTGTTGTGACAATTTTACCTATTATATGTACAGTATATCCATTACATATCATAATTTTATTAGGCTACGTGTGACATGCTTGTCAATTGTATCACTAAACAGTGTAGCGTTTGACTGATATTAAACATTGTAACTCTTTTCCTTACGGCCGATTCAGACCAAAAGCTAGCGTGAGTGGGATCTAAGCGGTGTGGGCGCAGTTTTGTTCCGTTTTCGTTTAGAATGCATATTAACAGGTTGGGTCATTCACAGTGCATGTGTGTTCCTGCACGGCTCCTGTCCGGATTCTGAGCGGTGAACCGTGCAGCTCCCGCGCTGCTTTTATTAAACAGAAAGGGGTTCTATTTCTCCAAGCATTTTCAGCGCGGTAAGCAGGCCCTACACAGTGTCCATTGATTTTGAATGCAGAGCTCAGGCACAAGCCCACAGGCACCGCTCATGCACAGGCTCACACCGTGAACATGCAGCTTGTTTGTAATTCGGGCCTTAGTGTAGTCACTCTTTCCTCTGACACTGGTTTAAAACTACTGCCCTTTATTTTGCATTGGCCCATGGTAGTTTAGTCTGCAGTGTGCGGCCCACAAAACAGAAGAGTTTGGTCACCCCTGTGTTAGAGATGCCATAGCCTATACCACTCAAGCCTTTAGATGCTTATACCACTCAAGCCTTTAGATGCTTATACCACTCAAGCCTTTAGATGCTTATACCACTCAAGCCTTTAGATGCTTATACCACTCAAGCCTTTAGATGCCATAGACTACTCAAGCCTTTAGATGCTTATACCACTCAAGCCTTTAGATGCTTATACCACTCAAGCCTTTAGATGCTTATACCACTCAAGCCTTTAGATGCTTATACTACTCAAAGCCTTTAGATGCTTATACCACTCAAGCCTTTAGATGCTTATACCACTCAAGCCTTTAGATGCTTATACCACTCGAAGCCTTTAGATTCTTATACTACTCAAGCCTTTAGATGCCATAGACTACTCAAGCCTTTAGATGCTTATACCACTCAAGCCTTTAGATGCTTATACTACTCAAGCCTTTAGATGCTTATACTACTCAAGCCTTTAGATGCTTATACCACTCAAGCCTTTAGATGCCATAGACTACTCAAGCCTTTAGATGCCTATACTACTCAAGCCTTTAGATGCCTATACTACTCAAGCCTTTAGATGCCATAGACCACTCAAGCCTTTAGATGCTTATACCACTCAAGCCTTTAGATGCTTATACTACTCAAGCCTTTAGATGCCATAGACTACTCAAGCCTTTAGATGCTTATACCACTCAAGCCTTTAGATGCTTATACCACTCAAGCCTTTAGATGCTTATACCACTCAAGCCTTTAGATGCTTATACCACTCAAGCCTTTAGATGCTTATACTACTCAAGCCTTTAGATGCTTATACCACTCAAGCCTTTAGATGCTTATACCACTCAAGCCTTTAGATGCTTATACTACTCAAGCCTTTAGATGCTTATACCACTCAAGCCTTTAGATGCTTATACCACTCAAGCCTTTAGATGCTTATACTACTCAAGCCTTTAGATGCCATAGCCTACTCAAGCCTTTAGATGCTTATACTACTCAAGCCTTTAGATGCTTATACCACTCAAGCCTTTAGATTCTTATACTACTCAAGTCTACTGTACACTTTGTCTTCTAGTTGTTATTTGAATTTAAAAGGTTTCTATTAAAAGTCAACATTGGATTGTGATCAGACTCCTCTTTATGTGGGCCTTATGCACTATAAGCACTGCTGATGGTCAGTTTAATGTGTGTCTAAACATGATGTCATCTACTGACCTGCCGCTAGAGGGCGATATGGAGCTCATGCCCTATAGGCACTGCTGATGGTCAGTCTCTCATGTGTGTCTACTGACCTGACGCTTGAGGGCGGTGTGGGACCAGGAGCCCCAGGCCTCTGTCTACACTACAGCACTGTGTGCATTAGAGACAGCAGGTGAAAGCTGAAACCCTCCATGGTTTTATTGGCCAAAAAGCATTTATATATGAATTGATACGTAAAACTTTAACTTAAGCACATCCCAACTCTTGCACTTCCTCTCCTTTTAGCAAATGGCACTCCCAGTAGCCTAGGTATTTACTTGTACTGTGTTGTAGCTTGATTGTTATCCCTCTTTTGTAAATCACTTTGGATAAAAATATCTGCTAAATGCATATAAATTTAACTTTTCGGCCTTCATTTTGTTTATGTAATGCCTGTATTATTAGTTTATATGGTGTAGCCAGTGTGTTGTTTTAGACACAGAATTTGCACTGGCACTTTATAGTATCAATCTGCACATTTGGACACAACCCCTTTAGCACCCAACAACAACAACCCTGTGTGTGTGTGTGTGTGAGGCAGGGAAATACAGATTACCTCGAAAATATGATTTGAAAACAACTTCGTTTTTGCATATTTCTGAAAATGAATTGCATATGAACACAGACACACAAAACATCTGAACTGGTTGGACTTGTTCAGCAGAGGATGCATTAATTAATTCTTGACGGGAACAGCTTAATTCAGACCAGTGCTCTTAAGACTCACACCATGACTGGAACAACCCTCCTCAGACAGCTCAATCTGAGAGAGAGCCAACTAACTAACACTGGCCACATGGCCGTCTATTGTGCAGAGTTGATTGGACGATGGAAAAGGGAATGCTCCATTCCTGGACATGTTAACCACAGTCATTTACTTTGGTTAGTATTTTTTGGATGACTAGTAGACTGGTGTTCAAAGTCAAAGGTCAGAGCAAACTTTATTGTCAATCAAACTCTGCAACAGTAGCCTACATTGCAAGCAGACTGAAATTGTGTTTATCCAAACTCCAAATGTGCAACAAGTTTAAAATTTGACATAAAACTAAGATATATAACTGTATTAAGATATCACAACTCACTATAACATAAAGTCCAATTTATACCAAGATATCAAGCATAAGATATATCTCTAACAGTAGACAGTAATAGATATCAGTAACATAGTAACAAGCAACAAACATAGACACTGTGAGCATACATTCTAGACTGTCAGTGTTTCAGGAAGTCCTTGAGGTCCGGTGTTGTTAGAATGTCATATTCTCTAGTTCTGTGTTCTAAAAGTACAAGCTGTAGCCAGTCCCAGCAGCCTCCTGATTCCCGTGATGATGTTGGCAACAGACACGTGTTTGTTAGGTGACATAATGACATTACTATTTTTCTTAGGTGACAAGTTGACATTACTTTTTGACTACTTCCTCCTTCAAACAATGACAGCTCGGTTCAACAGCAAAGTTCTTGAGAAGGATGAGGTCAGAGAAGATCAGAGCAGAATGAAAGATTTCAAGCGTATGTATGCGTTAAGGATTATGTGACACGCCAGACTATCACATGCATGTATAGTCTGGCGACGAGTGATAGACCCCGGGTAAAACGGCTAAAACTAATCAGCGCAACTAGCAACTAACAAGCGATTCAAACAATGCTAAGCCCGCCCAATAACTCTCCAGAAACAGTATAATGTTGTGACTGGCTAAACACCACAATGTTTGAATACAACCTAGAGCGTAAACAGCTCAGACACAATCCAGGTCTCAGCTATGGCTCGTCCCTAGACGTACTCGCTGAGCAAATTCAATTTGCTACCGCTGGAGTGCGTCTAGAGTTCTACATAAAATTCATTCCTTAACCGTTTCATGTGTATAAGAATGTGTATGTTATTACATAGCCGTTATGAGAATATGTGATAAAATGATGTTTAGTGCTGCAGTGTAATGTTGTAAAACTGCTTATCCACACATCTTGTGTGACAGAAAGCAAGCAGGATCGGGAGTTGTGAGAGATAACGCCAGGTTTCTGTTGTTGTAGCGTTACCGTAGCTTAGCCTACTTCATGATCAAGCTGGTGCATAATGTTAGAGATTGCGTGAAATCAGATTTAATAGTTTCAAACTTCTACAGTTCACACTTCCAGCCTGCAATCGTTTGTCAATGGTGAAATGCCAGACCCTTGTACGAAGCTAAAGTGTAGACCAAGGGGATGTCCAAAGTCAAGCTATCTGTCTTGTGTGCAGTTCCATTCCCCACACCTCTGAGCAGGGGCGGTCCAACCCTCTTTGGTGCCCTGGGCGAACACCTTATCTGTCCCCCCCCCCCCCCCCCCAAAAAAAAAAAAATAAAAATAAATAAATAAATAAAAACATCATAATAATGATAATTATAATGACGTATAATTATCATGGCCTAGAACAAGAGGATGAAAATAACAAAACAAAGTTAAATAGCCATTGCTGCTAATTTCCATTTTTTTTCCTTCTATTTTTTGCAAATCTCTTATGGTACTTATGGTAGCCATTCGTTACTCTACTATATGCATGTCTAGCTTCTACAGCAAAGGAGAAGATCTGAACCCCAAACCCCTCCCCTTTCTTGTGTGTGAGACTTCAGCACTGAAGTCTGAAAGCAGGCAAACCTTAAGGGATTTGGGGTGTTCATTTTCTGCAAATGGGTGATAGAAAACTCTTCTGCTCAAATTATAGGTCTATATCATAATGTGTAGTGATTGCTTTGGTTTAGTTTTATTTTTTGAGCTCTTGGTTATTAGATGGAACTCCAGCAGCCAAGTTTATAACACCAGATAGATATTTAAAAATGGGGGGCGATCTTTACACTGAAATTGAACGCCCTCATTCTCGAGCAAGTACATTACAAGTGGCACCAATGCATGCGTCTGGATGTCTACTTTAATTTGATACCAAATACTTCTATTTTAGGCGGAGATATACCAGTACCAAAGCTTCCAAAAGACAATGAAGCAAAACCGGATCATCCGCGATTGTAATTTTCGGCGCTCGCGTGCGCAATAACAACTTAAAAAAAAACCTTGATGCCGCCCTCCCGACAATGGCGCCCTGGGCGACCGCCCATATTGCCCATGCCAGAAACCGCTCCTGCCTCTGAGTTCTGTATGGGATCTCTGATCTCTGGGTTCTGTATGAGATCTCTGGGTTCTGTATGAGATTTCTGGGTTCTGTATGGGATGGATCTCTGCCGGGTGAAACCCTCTCATGTGCTTCTCTCAGACAAAGCATCTGATGTTCTAATCACTCCACCACCTATCACTCCTAGCCTGACATAGCCCGCCCATAATACGAATGTTCATCCGTATCCATGGTCTGGGAACGGTCTTCTGGGGCGTGTTTACATCGGTAGAGAGTCTACCGGCCAATAAGCGAAGCTGATTAGACGAGCTGTCCAATTGTTTCAAACCAGAAGTGAATGCCCTCCTCCCCGCAGTATAATCGCGGCAGGTTAAAGAACCTCCAGACCATGAATACGGATGAACAGCAGTATTATGGTCGGGCTATGTCAGGCTATATCACTCCTAGACCTGATTGCCCTTCTGTACAACTGCACCCCCATTGTTCTAGCCTTTTCACTGCCCAAGGCCAGATTTGAGTTTTGCCTTTGTTGGTACCACTACCACCCCTCGCCTCACCCAATCACTTGCACAACCAACCATCCCATGTTGCACTTGTGTACTTTCCTGCTGTACTTCTATACACAAATAAGCTGACACCAGACATCATTTCACTGCAGTTTTTACACCAGATATCATGTGCACGTGACACACAAACCTTTTTACTTGCAACAGTAACATAATTTTAAGAATGCATCTCCATCACAGTTTGCTCTGTAAATACTGAGAGGTATCAGCTCCATCAGCCAGATAAACAAGTGGTTGCCATGCCAACAAACACACCCAGAGGCAGTGCTGTGTTTCCTTGTAACCTGCGGTACTTCCTCTACCTGCGGTGACCCCTGGGTGACCTTGTAACCTGCGGTACTTCCTCTACCTGCGGTGACCCTGCTGCTGATGATACACACTGTAAGGAGGCCTTGAGCGCCTCAGGATCACAGCGGTGGAATCTATTCAGGGTCTGGCTAGATTATTTTATTTAAAGATATTTTTTGGGGGGGCTTTTTTCCACCTTTATTGTATAGGACAGTGTACTTTGTTGTATAGGACAGTGTGGAGAGACAGATCTTTATTGTATAGGACAGTGTAGAGAGACAGATCTTTATTGTATAGGACAGTGTACTTTGTTGTATAGGACAGTGTGGAGAGACAGGAAATGAGTGGGAGAGAGAGAGACGGGGAAGGATCAGGAAATGACCTCAGGTCAGAATCAAACCCAGGCCTTAGCCAACTGAGCCATTTTATAAATATATAATATATAACCCAGGCCTTAGCCACTCAGTTTATAAATATATAATATGTATATGTCTTATAACCCAGGCCTTAGCCAACTGAGCCATTTTATAAATATATAATATGTATATGTCTCAAAACCTGAGCATGAAAGCTGTGCCATTTTATAAATATATAATATGTATATGTCTTAAAACCTGAGCATGAAAGCTGTGCCATTTTATAAATATATAATATGTATATGTCTCAAAACCTGAGCATGAAAGCTGTGCCATTTTATAAATATAAAATATGTATATGTCTTAAAACCTGAGCATGAAAGCTGTGCCATTTTATAAATATAAAATATGTATATGTCTTAAAACCTGAGCATGAAAGCTGTGCCATTTTATAAATATATAATATGTATATGTCTCAAAACCTGAGCATGAAAGCTGTTCTGTGTGAATGTGAAGTCTTGCTTACTGTACATACTGTACATGACACACAACTGCAGATGACTCTTAGCACATATTCCTAAATCTGTTAATCAATCTGTATGTGTGTGTATATATGTGTGTGTGTGTATGTGTGTGTGTCTCCTTTCTCAGATAACAATGCCTTTGTGTGATTCAGAAAAGGTCAGGTTGTCAGTGTGATTACCAAACCCAATGAATCATAGCATGTTATAGATTACAAGTGTATTTGCTGAGTCTTATAGGGCTCCAGTCACTGGGCCTATGCTGCCATCTCTAAGCGATGAGGTCATTGAGTTGACCTCGCCCTATCAGAGCCGGTATATCTATCTCAATGAGAGCAGTTGTATCTCACCTCGCCCTACGAGAGCAGGTGTATCTCACCTCACCTCGCCCTATGAGAGCAGGTGTATCTCACCTAGCCCTTCCAGAGAAGGTGTATCTCACCTCACCTCGCCCTACGAGAGAAGGTGCATCTCACCTCGCCCTACGAGAGCAGGGCCCAGTCCCATTACTATCACTTTACTATCACTTCCCCTCGATTTTGGCCCTAACACTCGGTTTGCGCGTTCATGTGTAAGTGTAGGGTGTCCCAATACTTTCGGGACCGAGGGATAGTGGCTTTCAGCCCTTCAAATCGTCCCTTCAAACGGAGGGAGATCTGGTGCAGACTTCGAACGAAGTGAAGTTGAAGTGAAGATGAAATTACCCACGGTTCTTTGCGAACTGATCAGCTAAACAAATGATTGAGTGTCGGTACCCGATCTCTGTCCTCAGCTCTGGATAAGAGCTTCAAAAATATAGCTACTATTGCAATTAAGCATGTATATATATATATTTTAATGTCGGGATATCTTAGTTTGATGTAAATTCAGTTGAATTCCGCACAGGTGTGTCAAAACATGACTATTAAAAAGATCGTTATTTTTCAAAGGGCGCGTCGGTACCCGATCTGTGTCCGAATGTACGAGCTGTGTCCCGTTGTCTCAGCTCTGGATAAGAACTTCAAAACGATAGCTACTGTTGCAATTAAGCATGTATACATATTTTTTAATGTCGGGATATCTTAGTTTGATGTAAATACAGTTGAATTCAGCACTGGTGTATCAAAACATGACTATTAAAAAGATCGATATTTTTCAAAGTGCGCAAATCTTTCAACAGAATTACCAGATCCTCTCATGTGGGTGATTTTCTCAATGATAATTTGTGGATGACGGCTTTTGAACAGTTTATGCCGGTTTAGAGCCTTATATCCGTTCAGACGCGTAAAACAGGTGAAGACGTTTTTACGCAAGTGTTGTCCCATTTATTAGGGGAAGATTTGCACTTCTCACTACACAATCGAGGGGTGTCTCATCTTGGAGGGAACTCGAAAACGAGTGCTAGTGTTAGGGAAGAGAAATGGGACTGGGCCCAGGTGTATCTCACCTAGCCCTTCCACTGGCAAACTCAGCTGTCCTGTATGCAGAGCTGATTTTAATACACTTTTATCCAAAGCCACTTTACTGTACAACAGAGGAGTGATATCCAGACTGCTGTACACCACACAGGCTAAAACAGAGAGACATAATAATAATAATAATAATAATAATAATAATAATAATAATAACACAACTAAAACAGTCAGAACCCTACAAAGAGATACAACACAACTAACACAGTCAGAACCCTACAAAGAGATACAACACAACTAAAAGTCAGAACCCTACAAAGAGCTTCAACACAACTAAAACAGAGTAAGAACCTTACAAAGGGTTACAACAATAAGGGCGGAATTTTGCAAACACGGTATTGACTGAAGTGTGTGGTTCAAGAGTGTGTGTTGTATCATAGACAGAAGTTGACAGTGTGTGGCGTGTTGTGTAATATCGACAGAAGTTGATGGTGTGTGTGGTATTGACAGAAGTTGATAGGCTAGTGTGTATGGGTGTGTGTGTGTAGTGTGTTATTGACAGAAGTTGAGGGTGTGTGGTGTGACATAAGTTGATAGTGTGTGTGTGTTATTGACAGAAGTTGATAGTGTGTGTGTGTGTGTGTGTGTGTGTGTGTGTGTGTGGTGTGATGACAGAAGTTAATAGTGTGTGTGTGTGATGTGACAGAAGTTGATAGTGTGTGTGTGTGTGTGTGTGTGTTGTGTAATATCGACAGAAGTTGATAGTGTGTGGTGTGACAGAAGTTGATAGTGTGTGTGTGTGTGTGTTATTGACAGAAGTTGATAGTGTGTGTGTGTGTGTGTGTTATGACAGAAGTTGATAGTGTGTGTGTGTGTGTGTGTGTGTGTGTGTGTGTGTGTGTGTGTGTGGTGTGATGAAAAGTTAATAGTGTGTGGTGTGTGATGTGACAGAAGTTGATAGTGTGTGTGTGGTGTGATATTGACAGAAGTTGATAGTGTGTGTGTGGTGTGATATTGACAGAAGTTGATAGTGTGTGTGTGGTGTGATATTGACAGAAGCTGATAGTGTGTGTGTGTGTGTGTGTGTGTGTGGTGTGATGACAGAAGTTAATAGTGTGTGTGTGTGATGTGACAGAAGTTGATAGTGTGTGTGTGTGTGTGTTATGACAGAAGTTGATAGTGTGTGTGTGTGTGTGTGTGTGTGGTGTGATGACAAGTTAATAGTGTGTGGTGTGTGATGTGACAGAAGTTGATAGTGTGTGTGTGGTGTGATATTGACAGAAGTTGATAGTGTGTGTGTGGTGTGATATTGACAGAAGTTGATAGTGTGTGTGTGGTGTGATGTGACAGAAGTTGATAGTGTGTGTGTGGTGTGATGTGACAGAAGTTGATAGTGTGTGTGTGGTGTGATATTGACAGAAGTTGATAGTGTGTGTGTTGTGATATTGACAGAAGTTGATAGTGTGTGTGTGTGTGGTGTGATATTGACAGAAGTTGATAGTGTGTGTGGTGTGATATTGATAGAAGTTGATAGTGTGTGTGTGGTGTGATATTGGCAGAAGTTGATAGTGTGTGTGGTGTGATATTGGAGTGGATATTGTAAGTACTTTGCAAAGGTGCTCTGGCAGTACTGGACTCTCGGAACAGCTTTGAGCTCTGGGCAACCAAAAACTATTTCTATTTATCTTTGGTATCAATTTTGGGGTGACTAAACTAGCTATCTCCACACTGCCCCAACAAACACCTACAAACACAGCAGTCTACGGTTGGGAGTTGTTGATTGCAGCCCAACAAACACCTACAAACACAACAGTCTACGGTTGGGAGTTGTTGATTGCAGCCCAACAAACACCTACAAACACAGCAGTCTACGGTTGGGAGTTGTTGATTGCAGCCCAACAAACACCTACAAACACAACAGTCTACGGTTGGGAGTTGTTGATTGCAACAGGGCTTAAGAACAGGGGTTATCAAGGGTCAAATGAGCATTGGGATTTTCCTCAGAGAGGGCAGCCTTTCCAAGTCTACATGTACGCACACAAACTAGGGTGAAAAAAATGTTACCAACACAGTCAGTTCTAATACGGCATCACTTAATTTTATATTCCTTTCCTGTTAGTAAGCCGTACAATGATGCACCTCATAGGGGTTTGTGTTGCGGAAGCGTGATACACTCACTTTTTGTGTATCGCTTTTTTGTATCACTAGAGCTATTTTTAAACAGGCCACATAGCTATACAATTCTTTTCTAGTTGTTTTTTTTGGACAGGACCACATGAAATGATGTAAAGGGCTGCATTCAGCCCATTGACAGTAGAAAAAGATCCAGCCCCCGGGCCTTATGTTTGATACCCCTGGGGTAGAATATTCAGAGAAGAGTTCCAGTTCCAGTTCCAGTCTGATGGGAAAGAAATGACTTCAGAGCAGTCAGTGGCAGGATGGCAGTGATATGGAATCCATGTATGGAATGTGTAATGTGTGTAATGTGTAATGTATGGAATGTGTAATGTGTGTAAGCAGTATGGAAAGACTCATAAACACCATGGAGGGATGATGATGAGAGAGAGAAAAAAAGGTACCTAAGAAGTGAACACTATGGAAGGATGATAGAGAAATAGGTGAGAAATAGGAGAAATTTTCATGCACTTTCCCTTCACTGGCAGACCACAGGCATTCCAGCAGTCAGTCAGTCTATCAAGGAAATCTGATAACTCCTTGCTTCCTGGAGTATCTCCCTCAAGATGAGCTGACCTGATTGGACTACTAGATGCTTCCTGGACCATCTGTCTCGATCTGTTTCAGATAAGGAGATGGGACAATGCCGGTCAGCCCTTTCTTGTCACGTTTTTTTAGTTATTTTTAGTGTTTGGATTAGGGTTAGGTTAAGAGTTTTGGTCATGGTTAGGGCTCTGAAAAGGGCTGTGTTAAGAGTTTTAGATCTAAGATTAGGCACCCTTGCATGCCTACACCCTGGGAGCAGAGGTGAAAGTAAGCCGGTACGCACCTATACAACGTACCGGTATAAGATTGACAGCCGGTACGGCGTAGTGGTAAGACATGAGGGTTACTGCCCCTTTGCTCTTTGATTTCAGAAGTGCCCCTCTGACAGGGCCTGCCTGTCTTTGACATTTTAAAATTTGTGACAGTAACACTTGTTCAGACTTGAAAACTCGCTAAATGTCTCACCAATTATTTGTGCCATTTGCAAATACATTGTCTGGCATCTGGCACTCCGAAGTTTTTTTGTTGTAGTTGTTTGTTTTTGCGCACGCGAGCGCCGAAAAATACAATAGCAGGTGAAGCGGTTTTGCTTCATTGTCTTTTGGAAGCTTTGATATGGACATACCTGCATCTACAATAGAGGTATTCAGTATCAAATTAAAGTAGACAACCAGAGGCATGCATTGGTACCACTTGTAATGTACCTGCTTGAGAATAAGGTGGTTCAATTACAGTGTAAAGATCATTTGGCTAGGGAAATATCTTTATTATAAATTTGGCTTAGTTAGCTGCTGGACTTCCATCTAATAACCAAGAGCTCAAAAAATAAAACTAAACAAAAAAACACAACACATTATGATGTAGACCTTTAATTTGAATAGAAGAGTTTTCTATCTTCCATCTGCAGAAAGTGATCAGTGCTGAAGTCTCACACACAAGAAAGGGGAGGGGTTTGAGTTTCAGATCTTTTTCTTTGCTGTAGCAGCTAGACTTGCATAGAGTAGAGCAACTAATGGCATAGAGTTTTACAAAAATAAAAAATAAAAATGATAATAATAATAATAATAATAATAATAATAATAATAGTAATAATAGTAATAATGAAGAGGAACTTAGTAGAATTGGCTATATATATCCATTTTTGGCCTGCCTGCCTGCCTGCCTTACATAACAACATCATTTCTCATGGGGTGCCAGAAACTAGTTTGACGTTGGTGATCAAGGGATCAAGACATCAGTCACAGCAAGTGGTGACGGATCTCAAACCTGACTGACGGGTCTCAAGCATGACTGACAGATCCCGATGCTCTGGTGGTGTTTCTCAGGGAAGTTCACCAGTGAGGGTGGACAGAGGGGGTTAGATAGATAGCTTTGGTATACTTCATCTAAATGTCACCTGCCATAGAGGCTATAAGGCTGCATGAGTTTGCAAAAGTGGTTCACCCCTCACCTACAGTATCTGATATGGATGTCCACACCTCTCTCCACCAAGGTGAGAGTTTACACACCCTCTCATGAATTTCCCTTTTCCTCCAGCCAGGTGTGCAGAGATTCGTATGATAAAGATGATGCACTCATTATGTACACCTGCCCTCCGCTCCATCAGTGGCCCTGAGATCCCTAAGAACTATCGACCCTGAGACCCTATTGGTCTAGAGTCCCCTAAGGACTATTAGATCTGAGAATCTATTGGTCTAGAGACCCCTAAGGACTATCGGCCCTGAGTGCCCATTGGTCTAGAGTCCCCTAAGAACTATCGGCCCTAAGAGCCTATTGGTCTAGAGACCCCTAAGAACTATCAGATCTGAGACCCTATTGGTCTAGAGACCCCTAAGAACTATCAGATCTGAGACCCTATTGGTCTAGAGTCCCCTAAGAACTATCAGATCTGAGACCCTATTGGTCTAGAGACCCCTAAGAACTATCAGATCTGAGACCCTATTGGCCCTTAGACGCTTCAGAACTATTGGCCCTGAAACCCTATTGGTCCAGAGAGCCCTTAAAACGAGATAGCAAAGTTTTGATAGGCGAGAGCCACATTAGGGACCCAACATTGAACTGAAAGCCACCAAAGTGTGGTGGGGAGAAAAAGAAAAAAAAAGTGGAAAAAAAAATTGTAATCACTTTAATGACCATGTTGCATCTCTATAGTTTATATTTCTTGTGATAAATAAATGTCTGTAGATGCCGCTAAAAGGTGTGCATGGAAAGAGGCCAAAACGGCGCCCGCATCGTTCACGCTCAGTTGCTGGTCTGAATCGGCTGTTAGACTCCTGATTGGCTGGTGAGATTTCAGCTGCCCAGGTGCTCTGAGGCTGCAGATTTGAATAAGTAAAGAAGATTCCCCCGACACATATGTATCGTTTCATGAATTAAACATACATTACATACAGTATGTCTGTGTGTTTGTCCATACATATGTATGTGTGAGTGAGTGTGTGTCTATGTGTGTGTGTGTGTGGGCAAGAGCATTTCACTGAGCCGTGGTTGAGTGGTTGCGGTTGACGTAATCTGACAAGAGACCGTGAGGAATGTACCTGCCTTGGCTCTTTTCCAGACCAGCAGCTTTTATAAAGACAATGTGTTTGTGTGTGTGTGTGTGTGTGTGGCAAGAGTATTTCCTTATGCATTTTAGTTGTTGAGGTTGAGGAAATGTTCCAGCAGTTTATCAGAAGCACTGATCTGATGAGGAGGAAGATGCTGATGATGAAGATGATGCTGATGATGCTGCCCTGCCCCTTACCACACCCAGCCCAGCCAATCATCATCCTCACTGACTATAAATACAGCCAATCAGCTTCTGTTCCTCAGGCTGCCTGATTCCTCTTCTCAAGCACCATGCTGGCAATGAAGCTCCCTCTCATAGCCCGTAAGTCTGTTATTAATTATTTCAGTCTCTTTATTACTCTGTTATTAATTATTTCAGTCTGTTTATTACTCTGTTACTCATCATTTCAGTCTGTTTATTACTCTGTTATAATTTATTTAAACCTGTGCACAATTTCATAAAGTGCGAACACAGTTTCCTAAACCGAGGGCACAATTTGTGTTAAATTTGCACACAATGTGTATAAAATTGTGCACATATTTTATGAAATTGTGCTCTCGCTATATCAAATTGTGCACACACATCGGGTGAAATAAATCGCAAGAACAGTTTAGTAAATAGTACATACATTTTACTACATTATATGATTGATTTACTAAATCATGCACACAATTTGATGGAATGATTTTGTAAAATGTGTGCATGTTTTCTTGATGTCCAATTACTGCTCTATAATAAAATAATAAATCATTATCACTCCTAGTAATACAATTATAAATCTTAATTCAGTAAATTTAAGTAAAGCATACGCACAATTTAGTAAAGTGTGTTCAAGCTCTTGTAAGCCACAGGAGGCCTGAGGCATTCTTTGGTACTCCTAAGATTAGTAAGATTATAGGATATACTTTATATCATGTTTATAGAATATAGTTTATCATGTTCATAGAATATAGTTAATATTATGTTTATAGAATAAAGTGTATCATTTTTATAGAATATAGTTTATCATCTTTATAGAATATAGTTTATCATGTTCTGGTTTATTACCATTCCAGATACAGATGATGTGAGTGACAATGATGGAGATATGGAGATATGAGGGTGTTATGTGATGTTGATGATGATCTCTCTCTCTCTCTCTCTCTCTCTCTCTCTCTCTCTCTCTCTCTCTTTGTGCTCACTCTATCCTCTGTCCCAGTGTTGATGGCTACATACTCTGTGCACACAGCCGCAGGTGAGTGATTTACATACATGCTGAAGCTTTGGTCAATAGACAACACAACAGTGAAGGACATACCCAATAGCATATGCCCTGAAAAAGACATTGGGAAACAGAGTAAGGGACATGCTGAAGCCTTGTGTGAAGGACATTACCCAATAGCATATGACCTGAAGAAGACATATGAATGTGTAGCAAATATGTTAGCATGTTTTACTTTTTGGCAGGCAATCCCCAGACCTCACAGAAAATGCTAATGCTACCTCATTGCTTTGCAGACTGTCCACAAAGATGCTAATGGCTAATGTTAGCATAGCTCATTACTTGGCAGTCTGTCCACAGAGATGCTAAAGCCAGCATATCTAACTACTTGACAGTCTACCTACAGAGATGCTAATGGATAATGCTAGCATATCTAACTACTTGACAGTCTGCCTACAGAGATGCTAATGGATAATGTTAGCATAGCTATTTGTTTGGTAGTCTGTCCACAGAGATGCTAATGGCTAATGCTAACATAGCTAACTGCTTGTCAGTCTGTCCACAGAGGCCAATCCATCATTGAAAGCGGACATTATGTTTTAGCCTCAAAGCCCAAGGCTGTAGCATGAGTGGCGTGCAAATAGAGATGGAATCTTGTGCTTTTTGTTGTTGTTGTTGTGGTTGTTTTTGTTTAGTGTTATGAGGGCTTCCTCACATGTTTACTGTTTGTCTCCTACAGAAAGCAGCCTTGTCTGTGAACACCAGACCATTACTCTGACCTGCGGTGAGTACACACACACACCTGTCACAGTAATAGCCAATCAGAAACCTTAACTCAGAAATCACCTTCCCTCACAGCCAATCACAAACTCAGCTCAGAGGTCACCATCCCTCACAGCCAATAACAAACCGGAAAGTATTGGTAAACATTGACTGCGAAAGGCATGCCTCATGAGAGCATATCACCAATGTGTTTGTGTTTCATACATCAAGGATAGGATTGGAGGATGTGGTATGCTATTTGGCCATAACAGCATTATAACGATGGATGTCTATGCTAAGCTTTTGGGAAAGGCCTAAGGCAACTAACTTGCACAAACTAACTTAGTTACCAACACAGTAAGTTCTTAGTTGTTAGCAGTCCATCAGACTCACCGATTGCTTTGGGGAGCTAGCCTAGAAATCTAGACGTACCCTAGCTAACTATGGTCGCACCATTGGTGTTATCCAATCACAACGCTCTATGTGTTTAGGGCAGGCTTTGCCGAATACAATGGCCTTTTCAATTGGTGTTTGTCTTGTTCGTTCCTGTGATTGGTCATAAGCTATCCTATTGCATGCAGAAGTAGTGTGACTTGTTCCGCCCACTACTGAGTTCAATCAATCTATCAATGCCAGACTGTACATTTCAATGATACGCTGTAGGGTGGCTTGGCAGGCTATTGGGGAACAGTATGGTAGCTTCCATGTTTGGGAAACGGATGGCAATTGTTTGTTTGTCTATTTGTTTGTTTGTTGTGGCATGAAGTAAACAGCTGTGTTCCCCCCGTTAGACACCGGAGAGATCATGGTCCACTCTGCTAACTACGGACGGATAGACGGAACCACATGCAGTGGAGGACCAATCAGAACCACCAGTTGCTACGCTTCCAACAGTCTCTCCATCATGGCAAACAGGTCACACACACACTCTCTCTCTCTCTCTCTCTCTCTGACACACACACACACACTCTTAAGTAAAACTAAGAGCAGGATGTTTCTCTGGGCAGGTGTGACGGAAAGACCAGCTGTTCTGTGAGGGCCTCTAACAGCATTTTCAGCGACCCCTGTGGCGGCACTTTTAAATACCTCAACGTCTCTTACAGCTGCATACCTCCCAGTAAGACACACACACAAACACACACACACATACACACACACACACACACACACACACACACACACACACACACACCTAAACACACATAGCAAATGTGGTGAAAAATAATCCTTACTTATAAGATTGATGATGAAAGATTGTAAAGGTAAACAGTTAAAAATGGCGTCACCTGGCATCAGGTCGGCTGTGATATAATCGGCCCCTTGTGCTTAAACATTTTGAATACGACTCACTTATTTCTGGCTACATCAGATGCATAACAATCACAAGAAAACAGTCATAAAAATACTAACTTTAAAGATAGTCATCTAATTGTTTATTTAAGATGATGCTAACTGCTAGCTTCTAACATTCCAACTTGACTACCGGTGACTATTATGGCCAATGTAACCAGAAATGTCCTTATAGCCCTATAGAATTTTATGTGCAAGTGTAGCCGGTGGCGGTCCGCACCGCACACGGGTCTCAAACCCGCCACCCCGCAAGCTACAAACTCCCGGCGTGGGAGTGGGACGCTCTAACCAACTGAGGTAAAAGCCCGAGGTTCTAACTCAGCGTGTTAGAAGCGCCCATGGAATTGGGTGATGAGGATTTACACGTACTACCGCTGAGCTAGCTGGCCTCCGTTACACTCACCCTCCAAATCCTCACTCCCATCCGGGTCACAGCACCAATGTAGCCGGTGGCGGTCCGCACCGCACAAGGGTCTCGAACCCGCCACCCCGCAAGCTACAAACTCCCGGCGTTTGAGTGGGACGCTCTAACCAACTGAGCCAAAAGCCCAAGTTTCTAACTCAGCGTGTTAGAAGCGCCCATGGAATTGGGTGATGAGGATTTACACGTACTACCGCCGAGCTAGCCGAGCTAGCTGGCCTCCGTTACACAAGGCGCACATTGTTAATGTGTAATGTAATCATGAGATAGAACATGGTAACGGTAATGCATAAATGAATTTTGAGATGGAACATGATTACTGTTAACGTGTAAAATAATTCTGAGATGGAATGTG
>JAODXP020000123.1:102500-115000 GCA_027497455.2 Sardinella longiceps
ATGGAACGTGATTACAGTTAACGTGTAATCTATTTCTGAGATGGAACATGATTACTGTTAACGTGTAATGTAATTCTGAGATGGAACGTGATTACTGTTAACGTGTATTCTGATTCTGAGATGAAACGTGATTACTGCTAACGTGTAATATAATTCTGATGGAACGTGATTACTGTTAACATGTAATATATAATTGTGAGATGGGACGTGATTACTATTAACATGTATTGTAATTCTGAGATGGAACGTGATAACTGTTAACGTGTATTGTAATTCTGAGATGGAACGTGATTACTGTTAACGTGTATTCTAATTCTGAGATGGCTCATAGTGACTGTTGTTGCTACTGCTGTTGTTGTCGTCACAGCCGAGTCACCCAGCTATCAAACACCACAGCCAATCACAAAGCCACCTCAGACGACACCACCCCCAACAGCCAATCAGGAAGCCAGTTCAAAGGTCACCATCCGTCACACCCAATCACAAGGCAAGTTCAGGTGTCACCGAGCTTCACGGCCAGTCACTGTGGACTGTATTTCTGTGTGATGCAATGCTGTAATGTAACACACTGTATGTAATGCAGTGAAGGGGATTCATTTCCATATGATGTAATTCTGTAATGCTGTAATGTAATGTATGTAATTCTGTAATGCTGTAATGTAATGTATGTAATGTAATATATCTACTGTAATGAAGGGGTTTCTCATACCTTGGTTCTGTGTGTGTTTCAGAGAGGAGTCAAATTGTCTGTGAACACGATACAGCTAGCCTGACCTGCAGTGAGTACACACACACACACACACACACACACACACACACACACACACACACACACACACACACACACACACACAAGTGCAGTGTGAAGTGTAGGTCTCAGCTACATCCACTAGTCCCACATATTGTTTGTTTATTTGTTTGTTTGTTTGTTTGTTTGTTGTGGCATAAAGTAAACAGCTGTGTTCCCCCCGTTAGACACTGGAGAGATCATGGTCCACTCTGCTAACTACGGACGGATAGACGGAACCACATGCAGTGGAGGACCAATCAGAACCACCAGTTGCTACGCTTCCAACAGTCTCTCCATCATGGCAAACAGGTCACACACACACACTCTCTCTCTCTCTCTCTCTCTCTCTCTCTCTCTCTCTCTCTGACACACACACACACACACACACACACACACACACACACACACACACACTGTTAATCCAGTCAGTAAAACTAAGAGCAGGTTGTTTCTCTGGGCAGGTGTGACGGAAAGCCCAGCTGTTCTGTGAGGGCCTCAAACAGCGTCTTCAACGACCCCTGTGGCGGCACTTTTAAGTACCTCAACGTCTCTTACAGCTGCCTCTCTACCAGTAAGACACACACACACACACACTTTTAAATACCTCAATGTCTCTTATAGCTGCCTCTCTACCAGTAAGACACACATACACACACACACCTAAACACACATGGCAAATGTGGTGAAAAATAATCCTTACTTATAAGATTGATAATGAAAGGTTGTAAAGGTAAACAGGCGCGTCCAAATGGCGTCGTCACCTGGCATCAGGTCGGCTGTGATATAGTCCTCACCTAGCATCAGGTCGGCTGCGATATAGTCGTCACCTGGCATCAGGTCGGCTGTGATATAATCGTCACCTAGCATCAGGTCGGCTGCGATATAGTCGTCACCTGGCATCAGGTCGGCTGCGATATAATCGTTCCCTTGTGCTTAAACATTTTGAATACGACTCACTTACTTCTGGCTACATCAGCTTCATAACAATCACAAGAAAACGGTCAGAAAAACGCTAACTTTAAAGATAGTCATCTAATCGTTTATTTAAGATTATGTTAACTGCTAGCTTCTAACATTCCAACTTGACAACCGGTGACTATTATGGGCAATGTAGCCAGAAAATTTCCGAACTCTATAGAATTTTATGTGCGAGGCGCAAATTGTTAATGTGTAATGTTGTGAAGATCAGAGACTTTGCTATACAGCACCCCTAGAGGCCAGGTGGAAAATAACCATTTGGAAGATTCTAGTTGCTGGTGTGGACCACATGGCAGATTGCTGCTCCTGTTGAATTGTTTGTGTGCTGTATTTCTGTGTTCGTGTGCGTCCTTGAAAAAACCACACACACACATAATACCATGATTAATCAGTCACGCAAACTTGTGGAAAAATAAAGAAGTTTATGACGACATCTGGCCTGCATTCTGACCGACGCTTACTCAGTGGTTGAATATCCTCTAACTAGTACTGAATAACTTGGCCTGCTCCAATACATGTAATGTAATTATGAGATAGAACATGGTGATGGTAATGCATAAATTAATTCTGAGATTGAATGTGATTACTGTTAACGTGTAATCTAATTCTGAGATAGAATGTAGTTTCTGTTAATGTGTATTCTAATTCTGAGATGGAACGTGGTTACTGTTAATGTATATTTTAATATTAGATGAAACGTGATTACTGTTAATGTGTGATATAATTCTGAGATGAAACGTGGTTACTGTTAACGTGTAATATATAATTTTGAGATGGAACGTGATTACAGTTAACGTGTAATCTATTTCTGAGATGGAACATGATTACTGTTAACGTGTAATGTAATTCTGAGATGGAACGTGATTACTGTTAACGTGTATTCTGATTCTGAGATGAAACGTGATTACTGCTAACGTGTAATATAATTCTGATGGAACGTGATTACTGTTAACATGTAATATATAATTGTGAGATGGGACGTGATTACTATTAACATGTATTGTAATTCTGAGATGGAACGTGATAACTGTTAACGTGTATTGTAATTCTGAGATGGAACGTGATTACTGTTAACGTGTATTCTAATTCTGAGATGGCTCATAGTGACTGTTGTTGCTACTGCTGTTGTTGTCGTCACAGCCGAGTCACCCAGCTATCAAACACCACAGCCAATCACAAAGCCACCTCAGACGACACCACCCCCAACAGCCAATCAGGAACCCAGTTCAAAGGTCACCATCCGTCACAGCCAATCACAAGGCAAGTTCAGGTGTCACCGAGCTTCACAGCCAGTCACTGTGGACTGTATTTCTGTTGTAATGTAATGTATGTAATGTATGTAATGAAGGGGATTCATTTCTGTATGTATGTAATTCTGTAATGCTGTAATGTAATGTATGTAATTCTGTAATGCTGTAATGTAATGTATGTAATGTAATATATCTACTGTAATGAAGGGGTTTCTCATACCTTTGTTCTGTGTGTGTTTCAGAGAGGAGTCAAATTGTCTGTGAACATGATACAGCTAGCCTGACCTGCAGTGAGTACACACACACACACACACACACACACACACACACACACACACACACACACACATACACACACACAAGTGCAGTGTGAAGTGTAGGTCTCAGCTACATCCACTAGTTCCACATATTGTTGTTTGTTTATTTGTTTGTTTGTTTGTTTGTTTGTTGTGGCATAAAGTAAACAGCTGTGTTCCCCCCGTTAGACACTGGAGAGATCATGGTCCACTCTGCTAACTACGGACGGATAGACGGAACCACATGCAGTGGAGGACCAATCAGAACCACCAGTTGCTACGCTTCCAACAGTCTCTCCATCATGGCAAACAGGTCACACACACACACACACACACACACACACACACACACACACACACACACACACAGGGAACCACATGCAGTGGAGGACCAATCAGAACCACCAGCTGCTACGCTTCCAACAGTCTCTCCATCATGTCAAACAGACACACACACACACACACACACACACACATACTCTTTCTCCCTCTCTCTCTCTCTCTCTCTCTCTCTCTCTCTCTCTCTCTCTCACACACACACACACACACACACACATACTCTTTCTGCCCCCCTCCTCTCTCTCTCTCTTTCTCTCTCTCTCTCTCTCTCTCTCTCTCTCATTCACACACACACACACACACACACACACACACTCATACAGACACACACCGTTAAAGCATGATATTTGTTTGTTAGGTGTGATGGAAAGACCAGCTGTTCAGTGAGGGCCTCAAACAGCGTCTTCAGCGACCCCTGCATCGGCACCTTCAAATACCTCAACATCTCGTACAGCTGCATACCTCCCAGTAAGACACACACACACACACACACACACACACCTTCAAATACCTCAACGTCTCCTACAGCTGCATACCTCCCAGTAAGACACATGTAGTAATTTTACCACGAAACAACAGAGACGGCCCGACAACAAGTAGTTGAGAGACAACTCGAGTTTAATGCAACACAGTTCCGAAACCGGGAGCTCAACAGCCGCAATGCACACAGGCAAGCAGACAAGAATCGAACTCCCCGATCGTAGTAACAGTCAGACATTTATCTGTACACAAATTGCCCCTCGTAAACATTCCAAACATACTGAACCAAACCATTTTAGGAAGCAAACTTTTCTTAGACCTTTTGTGCCCTTTTATGACCGTCAGTGGGGATGCTGCGACAGCGTGTTTCTCAGGACTTGGTTCCGCACCCCCGGAACTTTGCCAGCACAGGTGGACATCTAATTGTGCCGACTCCGGACTCAGCTGTCACTCCACTGGCGCCGGATCCGGACTTAGCTGTCACGACACTGGCGCCGAATCCGGGCTCAGCAGTTTATGACTAGTTAATTATCTTTTGCCGCAATTTAAAGACGCGACTGACTAAACATTTTAAAGTCACACTTAGTTAGTTGCGTATTCCTGAAAATTTTCCCACATCCCCTCCTTTTGAAAGAATTACTTTCAACAAAAAATCTACTCATTGAAAACCACACGCAACGTCAAACGTTCTACAGCTAATACACGTCTATGAAAAACACACTAGTAGAAATACTTCATCATGCAAAAATGTTAACCTAAAGATTGAAAAGTCAAAAATATTGGAAAATCGCCGGGATTCTCTGATAGGACAGACTCTGAACATAACTCTGAACACTTTTGTACGCTTTTTCTTTTTCCCCCTCCTTTTAACATTTTTAAATTACTCACAATCATCACAGCATTCATCGTCATCATGAAAGGGAAATTCGTCAATGAAATTGTCAGTGTCACTCTTATGAGTTTTGACGGACATTAGATTGCTCGCTATAGATTTGCGTTGCATGGTTTTGCACACCAGTGTCAACACGCAGTTTCCCACTAGAAGAATTATCACTACGACTATTATCGGTATTAGAAATGGCAATCCATATCTCAATATTGCCATTAGAAAACTTGAGGCGGTTGCACCGAATCGTTCACTGAAATCATCAAGGAACGCATCAACTTCAGAAAGTGGTGGTGGGTTGGGTATGGCTTGTCGTAGGAGCTGTACATATTTATCGACATCTTCATACTTGTCTGGTATGAGGAAGCAACAGGACGTTGCCACCACCTTACACATGCCTCCTTCTTGTGCGAAAACTAGGTCTAATGCCAGTCTTTGGGCCACTACTTCTGTTCTGATGTCTTTAATTTCAGTGTTCATTATGGCCATTGCGTCAGCAGTGTCGTTGGTTATTCCCTGTACTTCATACGCTAATCCATTGATCTTTTGCAGGGCCGCTACGACTCCTCCCCACAACGAGATAGTGAGACCAGTAGTAGCGCCTTGCCCCGTCCATGGATTGGCCAAGACGTAACCATTGTATTTTGTCATACCGCCAGGTGTATATGCAAGGTCTCTTTTTAGTCTGTGTGATTTGTGACTAATAAAGTGTTCCTTGTGTAAATCATACATTGCTTGTGAGACTACCGCTATGTAACATGTCCCTGTGGCCCGGGATGGCCAGTATGAATACGCTGTTGTACCGCAAACCCAATACAGTCCCATGGGAAGAGCAAAGTTAAAATTCTTATGTGGGACTGAGCTAAATCTGACACGCGGAAAATACTTTCCTCCTAGATACATGCCTGTAGTGAAAGTACGAGTTAATCCGCTAGTCTCAGTTCTGATGTTGTCGGGTTCTTCCCAACCATATGTAGCATTCAAGTAATACTGGCATTCACTATGTCCTAGTTGTTCTCTAGTACCATTGTCACGTGGGTGCGCTTTGATTGACAAGCAAATGTGTCCTACGGTTTTAGGTACCTTTTGTGTCTCTAGGTTTTCGCCAGATTGTCTAAGTGGGATGTCATTGTTTTTACAGACAGTAAATGGTTTAACTATTTGCGTGGTCGGATGCGCGGTCATGGCTGCTGGCCATGGATAGTGATCTTCTGTTGTATCACCTGTTGAAGCAATGTTACCAATTTGTCTATCTGACGCTTGCTTAGTTTCATGTAACCACACAGAATCCATCACAGTCAACATAACATTCAATGATAACCCATGGACATATTTCTCGGAATCTTTCGCAGTCTCTGCAAGGCATTGTTGAGTAGTGCACAGACGCGACGCTGCGCACACTGAGTCTTTGGTGGTCTGATAAGGGAACACACGTAGCTGGAATGATTTCTCCTGGCAAACCCAGCATGTGTCGTTGTTTCCTGTGAATGCCTTCCCTGCACGGAATGCAAGTTGGCATATCTTGTTGGTCCCGCAGAAGTCTTCGGCGGGGGACGCCCATGAGTTCGTTAGGCACACAATCATTATGGCAGCTGTCAACATTCTTGCTCAGTTGTAAAAACAGAAATAAAACTCTAAACCTAGTCTTCAACAGCACTACTGTGACAGAAGTTAATCTGCTCCAGGCCACTGTCAAAAATAATAAAAATAGAAAATAACAAACTTGTAACGTTTTCACCTTATCTAAACTGAGCAAGTAGCGTAATGTGACTTTTGCTGCCTATGTCTTGAAAGCGTGTGTGTGTGCCTTTGTCTCACGGCTGCTGTGTCGGGTCTATGTAGTGAGCAGGATCCTTCACGCGCCTGCAGTGAGAGAGATGAACCCAAGTATCTCTCTCCGCAATCCTCACAGCAGTCGGTGTTGACAAGATGACTTGGTAGGGCCCCCTCCACCTCTCTTGATGCCAATGTTTCCTTCTCAAGTCCTTGACGAGAATCCAGGAGTCTGGTTGGATTGGGTGGTCGGTCAGGAAGCTCTGCGGCAACGCGTTCTGCACCTGTTGGGACAAAGTAGACAAAGCAGATATCAGTCCTCGCATGTAACTCGCTATAGCACCATCAACATTTTCCAAATTAGGGGGGTAGGGGAGGCTGGGAATTGGGAAGGGACGACCGGTGAGGATCTCGAAGGGGCTTAGCCCTGTAGATCGCGCCGGCCGTGCACGGAGATGAAGCAAAGCCACCGGTAGTGCCGTCACCCAGTCCATACCAGTCGATGTTGTAATCTTTGCCAGCTTGGCTTTCAAAATACCGTTCAATTTCTCCACTGCTCCAGCACTTTCTGGATGGTATGCGCAATGTGTTCTGAAATCAATTTGCAATTTGTCAGATATCATTTTTATGACTCTGTTGACGAAATGTGCGCCATTGTCGGAGCTCAAGCGCTTTGGCACGCCCCATCGACAGATTAAGTCTCTCATCAGGGACTTGGCCACAGACAATGCGTTTGCGTGCTTCACTGGATAACATTCTGGCCATTTGGAAAACATGTCAACTAACACCAAACAATATTCATAACCTCTGCATTTGTCCAATTGTATGAAATCCATCATAACATGTTCAAAAGGTCCCTGTGGAGGTGGGTGATGGCCACGGCTGACTTTGATTGTTGGTGCAACATTGTATTTCAGACATACAAGGCATCTGGAACAATAAGCAGTTGCTGTTGTGGTAAACCCTGGCGCAAAGTAAAGTTTATTTACTGTGCCTATCATGGCGTTCGCGTTCGCATGATCTACCCCATGTGCCAATTTCGCAACGATGTGAAAACATGATTTCGGGAGCACTGGCTTTCCCGTAGGCGTATGTCTCCACAAGCCATTTGCGTCTGGTTTGCAATTTTTCCATTTTCGTTTTTCTTTGGTTTCAACCGCCAATTGAGTTTCTTTTAGCGCATCGTTTGTTGATATTTCGTCTGGTATTTGCAAATTTGGGAAATTTTGTTGAGTCTGAGCCAAATTCAATAATGCATCTGGTATCATCGCCCCTCCTTCAGCAGCATTTTTGGCCGCTGAGTCGGCTCTGGCATTGCCCAGGCTGACCTCGTCTTTGCCTGCGGTGTGAGCGGCGCATTTTATGACAGCTATAGCAGACGGGAGCATGACAGCTTCCAACACTTTAGTGATTAATTGCTTGTGCTGCACTGGTTTTCCTGAAGCTGTTAGGAAACCCCTCTCTTTCCAAATTGCACCGTGGTCATGCACAATGCCCCATGCGTATCTGCTATCCGTGTAAATGTTGGCTGTCTTCCCCTCTGCTAAAGCGCACGCTCTGTAGAGGGCAACTAGTTCTGATGCTTGTGCGGAGAATTGACTAGGTAATGCATGAGACTCGATTGTGTTATATGGGTTCACCACAGCATAACCACTTTTCACCTCTCCGTTCCCAGCACGGAATGAGGACCCATCTACGTACAGGATGAGATCAGGGTTAGTTAAGGGTGTTTCAGAAATGTCAGATCGTGGTTTAGTACACATGGCAACAATATCACAACAGTCGTGTTCATCCCCGTCCTCTGGCGTTGGCAACATTGTCGCCGGGTTAAGTGTGGTGCATCTCACAAGTGTTACGTGCGACAGTGTTAATAGGACATGCTGGTAGGACAAGAGTCGGGCGGGGGTGAGGTGCGAGGTTTTGGCTTGAAGCAATAAAGCTTGTACTTCATGTGGGACATGCACTGTTAAAGGATGGTAGAGGACAACGTCTGCGCACGCCAATACTGCGCAGGCTGTCGCTGCCACGGCTTTCATGCATGGAATGAAGCCTCTCGCCACTGGGTCTAGCTGCTTTGAAACATATGCCACCGGTCTGTACTGTCCGCCGTGGCTCTGTGTTAAAACCCCAGACATATAGCCTGATCTTTCACACACAAATAAATGAAATGTCAAATCATAATTCGGCAGTCCCATTGCTGGGGCTGATGCCAGTGCTCTTTTTAAATCAACAAAGGCATTTTCACATTCGTCAGTCATCGTCAGTTTGTCAGTCAACTTTTTGCATGCATTAGCGCACGCTTGTAACGGCCTGGCTCTTTCTGCGTAATTTAGAATCCACATCCTGCAATACCCCGTCATTCCAAGGAATCTTAACATTTGTTGCTTTGTTTTGGGTCTCGGACATGAAGTGATAGCTGTGATTCGTGATGTATCCAGCGCTTTGTGCCCAGGTGTCAAAACGTGACCTAAGTACTTAACTTCCTGCTGTACGAGTTGGATCTTTTGTTTGTCGACTTTCAGGCCCACGCTGGCCAGATAGCTGAGAAGCGCTATCGTGTCTTCTACGCATGCGTCTTTTGACGTCGATGCAACGACTACGTCATCGACGTAAGAGATGACGCAACTTTTGGCGGGAGGTATGAATTTTGATAAACATGAAATTAATGCCTCACAAAATATGCTGGCCGACTCACAATACCCCTGGGCGAGGCGACAAAAGGCGTAACGCTGCCCTTTAAAGGTGAAAGCGAACCAAAATTGTGAGTCTGGATGTACAAGGATACTATGATATGCATTCTTCAAATCAATGACCGAAAAGTATGATGAGTTCGCGGGCATGCTCGCGAGAATCGTGCGTGGGTTGGGTGATATGGAGTGTCTTGGTATTACACACTCATTTACTTGTCTCAAGTCACAAACAAATCTCCAAGTGTTGTCTTTTTTCTTAACAGGCAGGATAGGTGAATTGCACGGAGAGTAAGGGCATGGCGCAATTATTCCGTTTTTTAGATATGCATTGAATGTAGGTTCAATGCCGTCCTCTGCCTCTTTGGATAACGGATACTGTGCCTTTGATGGATAACGGGTTGTTTTGCCCTTAATTGTCATAGGCGGAGCCGTAGTTAACGTGCCCACGTCATAACTGTCTTTGGCCCACAATGTGTCTGGGACAGCTGCGTAAATGCTTTCCTTTTCCTGAGGAGACAGAGTTACAGTCTTCCTCTGCTGTTTGTTTTCAGTTTGCACAAAAATAGGTCTGTATGTGGATTTAACTGCAACGGCGCCGTGCTTCTGTAAGAAATATGTGTCATGTAATGCAGAATAAAACATGTTATCAGTGTGGTGTACTGGCGCCCAATCATCCGCTTTCACACACTCACACACCCAATGGCCTATGTCATCCCACATCCCTTTTGTTTTAGCCAATGCAACATGCGGATAAGAATCCGTTTGATCAAACAATTCCATCAGCGTTGGTGACAAATCCACCACACCAGCTGAAAAGTGTTTGCTGGTCAGTACACCAACAATGTTAATTGAGTCGACTTTATCTCCAACTTGGTACCATTTCTCTAAATACTCTAGAGGTGGAGTCTCAGTAAAGTTTGCCAACACGCAACGGAGGTATTCAGGCGTAGCTCTCTCGCCTTGGGTCGGGACCGGGGATTCAAAAACGTTAACAGGGGACATGCATTCGTAACCTATCCATGAGGGGTTCAATTCCTGGTAAAATAACCTAACAGGGCCTTCTAACCCCACCCCTTCTGATGTTAGTGTGATAGTGAGATTTAATTTACACAAAAGGTCTCGACCAAGGAGGTTTTCCGGGCAAACTTTGGATAACAGAAATGAGTGTTGTAATTCGCTATCTTCATATCTCACCGTTAACGGTTTGGACATAGTCTCAGATATGAAATGGCCCGAAGCTCCTGTTACATGTACTACGTTGTTACTTTCATGGTTAATAAACCTATTACTATCTCTTTTCCCCAATGTGCTTATATCTGCGCCCGTATCCACTAAAAAAGAATAACGTTCCCCGTTCAGAGAGAGTGACAATTTAGGCTGCGTTGTTGAGTTAGACGTGAGTTGAGGAAACAGTTCATAATGCAATTCAGAAGTGTCAGTGTCAGTTTCAGGCTCCGGCGACGCCTGGATCAAAGTCTCCTTATCCTATGCACGGTTTGCATTGTTAGTCCACACTGGCTTCTGGCTAGGCTGTTGGGACCCGTTGCGTTGATTGCATTTTTGTGCGAGGTGTCCTTTTCTACCACAGTTGTGGCACTGCCGCTTCGGACAGTCGCGCACCCAATGCCCTGATTGCCCACACTGAAAACATTTGTCACGGTTGCCATCACTGTTACCATTGCTGTTACTATTCCTGCGCCCATTGCCCATTTGGTTTCTATTGCCTCGGTCGCTGACTTGCGCACAATTTTGATAGAAGCTGAGCGCTGCATTGTGGAAGTCATCTTGCTTTCTCTGTTCATTTTTCTCCATAATTCTCTCGAAGTTTTCTGCATATTGCAACAGTTCATTAGGGGCAGCAGTGCTCCATGTCACTAGATGATTTTTAATATATTCCACTATGTCTTTTCTCCCACCCAGAATGAAATACTGCCTTATGAGAGCCTCTTTCTGCGCGGGCGTTGTACCTCCTCCACTATGTTTGTTAACTGCCACAGACACCCTGCCAAAGAATTCCCTGGCTGTTTCTTTCGTACTTTGAGATATCGCCATTCTAGTCCAGTCCTCAGTGGCCGTGTAACAATTTCTGATGTCAGTGAACAAGTCATTCAATGCATTTTGATAACGGTCTTCGCCCGACGCCTGGGCTACCACAGCGGGCGGACCCACGGCGGCTGCTATTGCAGGGGCAGTCCTGTCTATGTCAAGGGGTAATCTTTCTCTTAACTGTAACCAATGCGGGAGACATTTCTTGGACAAGATAGCTGCCATTTCAGCCGTGGTTGGTTTATATATTCTGTCCATACGCCTTACGGCCTCAATAAACGCTTCTACGCCTTCCTCTGGCTTAGGTAGGGCTGAAGCTACTGATTTCATCTCCTCAGGTAACCATGGCCTGGCTACACTGACTAACGCTCCATTGTGCCCTGGGATTTGTATGATTGGGGCTGAAAAAACTGTTTGGGGTCTCTCCTCCTCACTCGAACTGCTGGACCTACTCGAGCCACTTGACCTATTGTCGCTGTCGCTCTCTGTGCACAGCGGTGTCACTCTATAGACTTGTGTACCGGAGCTGTCATAGCAGAGCCTCTCTACGCCCTGTCCTCTAGTGGGTCTGAACTGTCTTCTGTGGTCAGAAGTGTCGGGTGTCAGACCTGATCTTGTGGGCATGGTGAGCTGTGCAGGGGCTGCTGCTGGGGAGTGTCCGGTGGCTAAACCAGTCTGTGAGGGTAGGGGCTGCGTGAGTGGCCACAGCGGGGGTGGTTGTAGCAGAGTTGGGGCCGTAGCTGAGGGAGGGGAGGAGTCAATGGGCAAAGCTGAAGCCGTGGCTGGGAGGGTGTAGGGGTTAGCAGGCATAGGCTGGGGCGGGGGTTGGGGCAGGTGAGGCTGGTGCTGACCTGGGGGTTGGGCGGCAGCTAGGGGCTGGACAACGGGCAATGGCGGATACAGCGGATAACAATCATCATAATTCGGTGGTTTTCTCCTCGGTAACACAGAAGTCGATGGTTCGGTCACATG